>JAPVRG010043837.1:0-10340 GCA_029783565.1 Rhagoletis cerasi
CAGAATTTTATGATAATTCAGGCTATGTACCCGAAAACGGCTATTTTCCATCCTTTGAGATCTTGTACAGGACACAAAAATTTTTGTGAATTTTTTCCCATATCATTTAATACCACTCTTAACCTTCAATTCAAGATATTGAGATCTTATTTACCTAATTCTTTTCGAAAAGTTATGGCTCTTTGAAGTTATGCATCAAGTTTCAATACACTTTTTAGTGTCAAATAAGTGTGGTATTAAATGATACGATTAGAGAAAAAAATCACAACATATTTTGCACCCTGTACAAGATCTCAAAAGTAGGGAAACGCCGTTTTTCGGGCACGTAACCTCAATTATCTCCAACTCCTGACGAGATGGACAAATTCCGTCCGCGAATTCGTATTCAACACAGCAAATACATTCGGAAATGATGTACAAATTTCCTACAACAAATCCATGTTGACCTGTGATATTAAAAGTGCTATAACTTCTTTGTTTATTATTTTAGTAATATGGTTTGAAAGCAACATTTTCTTGAATTTTTAAGTACTTTCGTTTAGTAAGGAAAAAAGGATACTTTAGGGGGGTACAATTTTGTTAGCTGACCTAATCATGTGAAAACGACTTCATAGCTTAAAAGGACATTAGAAAGAAAAGTGAAGCTTCTCAATGCCAAAATAATGACATATCAATTTGAAAAATCGGACCTCAAATAACCAAGTTACAATGAAAAAACTATTTCGGCTGTATTTCGAAGGATCAAAAAAAAATAAAATTTTTTTTCCGAATCCCTCTCAACATAATCTTTAAATTTAGGGGCGGGCATTTGCAACTTTTTTTTTGTATGGGGACTAGACTGGGTTGGCTATGTATGTTAAAAATGAACTTTCTTGCAATGTTAAATGTGTGTCCCCTAAAAATAACTCAATTGAATATCTTTTTCTCGAAATCTAATCTGAAACTGATACAATTCTTATAGGCTGCATCTACAGACCTAATAGGAATATAGCCTATAGTGAATTTATCGACATCTTAGAAGATATCACCTTGAGTTACAACATCATTATCACTGGTGATTTTAATTGTGATTTACTCAGAGACACAAATTTTTCTTTGTCCATGCTGAATATTGGTCTGTTCCCCAAATAATTGCTTAACACCTACGCACTTTACTCAAACTAGCAGCACCTTATTAGACATTTTCTTCGTCAGCGTAAAGGCAAAAGTACTTCTCTATGACCAACTTTCAGTACCGAATTTTTCTAAACACGATCTAATTTTTCTTTCCTATGACTTTCATTTTGTACATGACAAGTATTCATACTCATATCGTGACTGTACTCACATTATGAGCAATTTTCGGTAGCTGACGATGCAGTAAATTGGGGTCACGTTCGTGACATGGTATCATCAGAAAGTCAAATTGATTTCCTTCAGGCACATATAAAGTCCCTCTTTGACCGGTTTGTGTTGTGTGTGTGAAATAAATAAATAAAATAAAATAAGGTTGCAATGTTTCGCAACTTTGCATACACAAACGGTTTAAATACCGCAGTAAAACAGTATTGGTACGTTTTGAAAGTTAGCCTAAATTTGCTTTGTATGTAAAAAGTATTTGGCGACTTGTGTACAATACAATGCAAATATTATATCTACAATTTATATTTGTGTCAGAAATACACTCGCAGGTTTGTTATTGCCTGCCGAGTGGCGACCGCTGTTAAGAAAAAACGTTTTTTTTTTCAACATTTTTTGCGATGTTGCTTTGACCAGGGCTTGAACCCAGGCCCTGCTGAGTAGAAGCGCGCACTGCTTACCACTACCCCACAGCGGATAACCGGTCTGGTTATCAGGTTATCTGGTTAAAAATTACTATTCTCTAGTGTATTTTGTTTTGTAAACTGAGTAAAACATATAACCATATAACCTGACAACCAGGCTGGTGTGAACACCCCAATTGTAAAATGCATCAGTTTCTTTTATAGCAATAAATTGGGCACGTTTCTAAGACGCAACTGTTTACCTCAACTGTTGCGGAAATGCTGTCAACTGTTGAGTCCAACAGTTACGTCTTAGAAACGGTATGATACATAAACTGCCAAACGAACAGCTGATATTTGTAAACAAGCAAAATTAAATAAAAGAGCACAAAAATAAAAAAATTATTAAGCTGAAAGTATGGATAGCACAGGATTGCAGCCCACGATTTTTCCATTTTTATTTTATTTTTAATATGTGTACGTATATGTATGTACCTGTATTTTATTTTATTAATAGCCAGTTTGCAAACTTTTTTTTATTTTAATTTAGTATGAAAACTGACGGAAGGAAAAATCATTTTTGACTTACATAAATTGTTGAGTTCATGTAGCGAAATGATTTCATGATGGAAAAATGGCGTAAAATTGCCCACCGTTGAGCTGAGGGGAACTACTCAACTATGCGTTTCTAAAACAAACACTCAACAGTTTAACAACAGCTACGTCTTAGAAACGCGCCCATTGACAAAATTTAAAGTTGTTCTTTTAAAATTGTTTTCTTAAAATTAATAAGTAAAAATTTCAAAAAGTTTGGCAACGGACCATTAATTAGCAAGAAATTCGAAGCAGTCGTTTTGAAAGATTGGAATTCAAGGCTGGAATTACTATCGGTGTTAACGCTGTCTCCCAAGTGTACGAAATCTTCAACAACTTCAAAATTAGAATTGTGAGCAGTGACATGAACGCCCTGATTCGTATGCGCTGGCTGCTTGTTTGATCAAAGGAGATACTTCGTTCTGTCCAGGTTTACCACCAGATCCACGCCTTGCTTCTTTATCTTATTTTAAAAGGGCCGAACACACGCTTTCGCGTTGCTACGAGGTAGTGAACCAAATTCCTTTGTATTGTCTGTATGCTTAGACAACATGTGAGAGAACAATTCCAAGTAATTAAAAATAGAAATTGGCGGTACGGCATAAGAGAAGCATTTACTATCTTCAACGAAAAGTGCTATAGTTTCTTGTCAGAGTGTATTTCTACTTCTATAGATTAAAAAAGATTTTGAGCGCGTATGTGTGCTTGCTATTGAGGGTCAGATCAATAAACTTACATTTAAAGGCAATGCAAAAAACGTGTCAAAACATGCAAGCAGAACGACCGTAGCTGTGATAAAATAATAAATCGCTGCAGTCCGTTTCGATGGAAATATAGAGGTGCTTGCTATGCTCAGTATAGACACAAATAGTCCACATATATTTGATCCCAAAACTACGGCTCCAGTATATTTAAATGGGTGCGTAGCAACCATTCCGTAAATTGTATTTTGATAAATACCTCCGGCCACTGAGAAATAACCACAAATAAGTGTGCAAGTTGATATACAAAAATTTATATTTGAAAACTTACTGTTTAAAAGAACAACAGTGATCATAGTAGTCCAAAAGAAGGCTCCACGCCAATTGGATGAGTCGATCATAGCCAAAATTACGGTTAATATAAAAAGAGCTAATTCTAGCAATATGCTGAACACGATTCGCTTCGTCAAATCACCTCTGCAAAATTTAAGTTGTTAAAAGATTTCGTAAAAATCTATTAGTAATTGTATTACCCTAAATTAACAAATATGTTTAACCAATTAAATACTACGTTCGGAATTTGTGCGGCGAAGTTATGGTACTGCAAAAAGTTTGAAGCGTAGGTCGAAGAGCTGGTAGAGTTTGTTCCATCACTTAATTTGTAGTCCACAAAATACTGCAAAAATCTTAATATGAGAAGTTTTTTACATCACATTGTATACGTTACTTAC
The DNA here is from genome assembly GCA_029783565.1 of Rhagoletis cerasi. Lineage (NCBI taxonomy): Eukaryota > Metazoa > Arthropoda > Insecta > Diptera > Tephritidae > Rhagoletis > Rhagoletis cerasi. Next base: position 3,769 of record JAPVRG010043837.1, read on the forward strand.
ACTTTTGGCAGTTATGAACATGTTCCATGGCATTAAAGTACCTATGCCATGCACAACAAATATTAGCAAAACAAAATTCCATTTGTCCTTTGGTGGTTCCATCTTAGAAGCTACGGAAAGTAAATGTCTAGTTCAGTTTGCTGCTTAAGTAGAGATGATTTATACAAATACATATGTTAAGGCGACTAATAACACCTAGTGCTTAAAGGTTTGCTAACCTCCAATCAACCGGTACCAAACCGGATTTAAAGTATATACAAATATGAGCAAAGCTGCATGTGCAAAAATTTCGTATAAGAAATTATTTATGCACATGCACTTCTCAAGTGGCGCATAACAAAACCTACTAAAGTAGTTAATTGATGGCATCCCAAATAGGGACACGAATTTCGATACGATGCGATACGATACCAAAGAACGTAAATCTATAAGAAGGGACAACACGTTATAATTGTAGCGAGTGTGAGTAACAGGAGCGTGCCTTCTCTTTTCCCAAATACACTCGGTGCTATTATAACGTGTTGTCCCTTCTTATAAATTTACGTTCTTTGACGATACATCTATACTTTAGCCATTCAATGCCGATATTTTTGGCATCGAGTACCAGAACCCTGGTATCGAGCGTGTGTGAATCGGTAGCAAAGTGCTATGGGGAAACCTGGTGAATAATATTTTTACTATGGTGACACAATTTCGCCAATCTGCTGTGTGAAATGAAATGTTTTTTGACAGCAGTAAATTTTTGACAACCATTGAAGATTTATGCGTAATAAAATATTACAAATTATAGAAAAATGAATATTTTAAGAAAATATCTACTTAGCCCCATGGGCTAGTCAAATTTTATTCACCTCACAACTGTCAAATTTTTCTTCGCCGCATACTTTGCTACCGATTCACACACGCTCATCGTATCGAATATTAGGGGTATTCGTCTAAACGCATAAATGCCTCGTAACCGCGTAAACTTTGTAAATAAACCGGTTTTCCATACAAAACCAAGTAATTTCACGAAGTTTACGCGGTTACGAGGCATTTACGCGTTTAGACGAATACCCCTATTAAATTGACATTAACAGGTCTATTCTGCGCTGGTAATAAAAATTTTGTTACCGGTAAATAAAGTTCCTGTCAATTTTTAAACCCTGTTCGCATTCTTAGTACTCTTGTAACCGGTAAATTTTGTTACCATCTCATAAGCTGGTAAAAAAATATTGCCCCGTGAAATATGCAATGCCAGAATTCTTAATAGCTGAATTGCTGAATATATTAACTGCATTACCAACGTTCCTAGATTCTCGGTGACCAGAACTGGTAACATTTTTTGGTAATAAAATTTTCCGGTTACAAAATCTTCGGTATCGTGCGGAATAGTGTGATCAATAATATATTTTACATTATATTTATTATTTTTGACTTTTACTAAATTCGTTTTGTTTTGCTTAAGGTAAAATATGTCTATACTTTAGAATTTATATGTTAAGCAATATGGATATACGTCCATACCCACATAGCATTTGGAAGATTACTTTAATAAAAGTCACCTTTATGAGTCTTCTTCGATAACTTCTGATGATTAAAAACTGATTAATCGCTTCCGCGATTAAAAAAAGACTCGAAAATTACTCACTCTTATCCAGGTTATTAACGAGGTAATCTGTCGTACTACCAAAGAACGTAAATTTTTAAGAAGGGACAACACGTTATAATTGTAGCGAGTGTGAGTAACAGGAGCGTGCCTTCTCTTTTCATCCAATCCACAAACCTATTTGGGAAAAAGAGAAGGCACGCTCCTGTTACACTCGCTACAATTATAACGTGTTGTCCCTTCTTATAGATTTACGTTCTTTGGGACTACGCCGTCGTACTGCAGATTGTATGCTTCGCCATACACGTTCAAACATCGACGTTCGATTTAGCGTCAAACATCATTTTTGCATTCACTTTGAACATTAAACATCACACGCAATGAAAACAAATGTGCTACCACTCGTTGTTATAAGCGAAACAATAGATAAATAATAGTAATAAATATAATGATAAATAAAATAAAGCAAAAATAATAGTAAATTTCTGTATGCTTCAACAGAATTTCCCATTTCACACTGCAATTAATTTATTAACGATGCGTTTGATGTTATCACTACAACGAAATTGAAATGACTAACTCAGTGAGGTCTGTCAGGCAGCCCCATAAACGCTCAAACCCGTTTTACGGCGAGAGAAAATATGAAAACCTTTTGATTTTCATCAAACCCGTCTGTCAAACACAAATTTTATCGTACGACAAGCCCACTAACGTGCTAATCTGTTGTACAACAAGCCCAAGTTGTACAACAGATTAGCTCGTTAATCGCCTAATTTACGCTTGAAAAGTGATTTATTGAAATTATAATAAAAAATAGGGCAATCACAAATTGATCATTCTGGGGATTGAAATGTGTTTTTTTCTTTGCGTTTTTAAACAAACATTTGTTTCAGCTGCCTTTGCCTCTCACAACATAATTTTTTAAGCGTATAGCTCTACCCAGAATTTCGGCGTACGACGGTAAAGCGGTCGGTGGTAAGTGAGCAACGGTTCAGTTGCCGCAGTGAAATCCGTCAGAGTAAACACAATTGCGGCGGATGACGGCGACCCGTATTTCCTCACTTCTTCGATAAGCTTCTAATTATCCATTTTTTTTTATTTGTATTTTTATTTATGATATTTTAACCATTTCAAATATAAAACTTAAATTAATTTAAGTGACAACCAGATCAATCAACACTCAAGCAAATATGTGCCGTCTCCGCTGGACGGTAAAAATAGAAATAAATTCAAATCAACCGAAAAACGGCGGCGGTAAAAACGCTGCCGTTGCAATTATGTGCCATTCCATGTCTTTGTGGGTTTTAATTTTGACAGCGGTTAACCGTCGACCGCTTTACCGTCGTCCGCTGCAATTCTGGGTAGAGCTTATGTAAAATTTTAGAAATATCAGTCGAGCCGTGGTGTGAAGTGCGTGTTGAAAAAATTGCAGTGCCTACATAATGGCGATGGCGAGATACAAAACAATGAAGGCACCCTTAAGCAGCTTGTATGTATTATATGTAACTTCTTATATGAATTTATTATACAATTATTTTTATAAAAAATTTCAGAAAGAATTCATTGCAAAAACAAGCGGTGACGTAACCGCAAAATTCTAAGAACTGCCGTCCGAAAAGTATTTTGTGGCGAATTGACTTCTGCTTACAGCTGGAAGGGGACCAGCACTAAGCCAAGCTCAGAAAAGTGCTTTTTAATAACAACGATTCCAAGTAGGTACACATATATAGTGTCGCATAAAATTATAGGCACAGGGAATTTTTCAGAATGTGTGCAATATTTTTTGTTGTTGTATGTTTTCGACAATTTACCGGTTTTGGCGTTATGCTATCTTCAGTGTTATTTTTCGAAGAAGACACTGTAGACGACATGACGCCGAAACCAGTTTTCTCTAAACTAAAATTGACGAGGGATGACGGGAAATCGATGCACAATACATTTACATTTTTATACCTTTCATGAGAAGACTTTGGTCCGATGATCGGTGATCTATAAGGAATGTTCATATAGAAGTTTTTGCGATAAAACTCCACTATCTGTGTAGTTCACAGTGTACATGAATTTAGTATAAGTAATGTGTAGCTCCTAAAGAAATCAAGGGTGAAGTTAATGGGTCGATTACGAATGGCAAGTTTTACTAAGAATATTTATTTCTTTTTTGAACTGTTTCTGCAGCTTATTTACTTACACTAAGTATTGGTTTCTGGTACTTCGAAATCTATTATCATCAATTTTAATGCAATTATAGTTGCTATTCATAATATAAATTTTCATTTCAGTGGCGTTACCCATCGGCAACAACTGAAGTTCGGTTGCCATTCGTAATCGACCCATTAGTTTTTTGATGTTCATGAGAGAAACCTTCGGCAAAGCCGAAGATAGTGCGGCCCTTTCTTGTTTATTTTAAGTTTTCCTCAAATTTTTTTATACCACAAAAAAGCAGAATAACAAAATCTCTCTACTTTGTACAAAACTCAGGAAAATTCAATAAAATAACTTTTTAAAATTTAGTTAATATCTCAAGTAAAATTCTAAGTATGCAGTTTTTTAGCCCATTCAATTTTAGTAGGTACAACAAAGGGTAAGTTTGAATTTTCCAAAAAATAGCTTTGATTTTTGACATTTTTTGACGCAGTTTCTTCCATACAAAAAAAATTTCGAACATGCAAAGCGACTTTTTTTTATAAATTTTTCATACAGTGTGAAAAATCTTCTCGCCAATAATTTTGTGCGGAAATGTACCCATATTTTTGACCAAACAAAATTAACCCCCCTATTATGAATTCATACCATAGACGATAAACGCTTGCATTCTGTTATTCCATATTACGAATCGATGTCTGTCGTGAAACAACAGCTGCTTTGTTTTAATTCGCAATAAAAAGTAAACAAAAACCACAGTCATTCACATTAGTGCATTCGGCGGGCGCATGGAAACGATAATACGAAAATTTATTTCATACGGTACGCTTGCAAGCGTTTATCATCTATCGTATAGAAATTCATAATAGGGGGGTAATATTTGTCATCTTGGATATTTGCCATCTAAAATGCAAAAGCACAGACCAGGAAATGAACGGTGTGCTTCAAAACAAAATACATAAAAATTAAGTTTCCAAACTTTCTGCAAAACAGGAAAATTCAAAAAATTTGCAACTTTTAAAAATGCATACGCAAAACCTTTCTATAAAATCTATTGAAAAAGTTTCAAATTTATTGAATTTTCCTGAGTGAGAAGGTAAACCGAGGGCTTGCATCCTAGTTAGGGATACCATTAATGCTTTCTTTTTACCTAATTTCAGCACGCATGATGTAACTGTGGTCAAGATTGAGTCAGGAGGCGGACGAAGTTTAACGATCGCCTCTGCGTATATGGCTTATGATCGGCCTGCACCTCCCGAGGAAGTACAGCAGTTGATAAAGGAAACCACCGGAAAGGAGACGATCCTCGTAGGTTGCGACGCGAACGCAAGACACTCGTGCTGGGGCAGCAGCGAGATAAACGAACGGGGTGAGTCACTCTTTAACTATTTACTATCCACTAAGCTTTGTATATGTAACAGGGGCAGCTCTCCCACATTTGTCTTTCCGGGTTCAGAGAACTCTGCGGGGTGGGAAGAAGTCCTTGATATTACATTAGCATCTGACTCCCAGGAGCTATCGGTAAGAAACTAGGAGGTGTCAAAAAAGATCTCCTTGTCGGATCACCGCGTGATCCGTTTTGATATAGACTGGGAGAGAGAGATAAGAAAATTGTATAGGAACCCCAAACGAACTTCTTGGGGTTTATTTGAAAAGATAATTAAGGATAGCGTGCGTAGAAACAGGACACTCATTCAATCATCAGATACTCTGGACGACCGAGTTAGGTCTCTAGAAAAGAGTTTTCAGGTAGCCTACAAAGTTGCCTGTCCGCCATCTAGGAGTAAGAAGACCTTCCCCCAGTGGTGGGACAAAGACCTTGGCGAACTAAGGTCAAACCTCAGGAAGGTATTCAACGATTGTTATTCGAGGAGAGACTTTCAGGAGTATAAGGCCTCTCTGAGGGAATATAAGAAAGCCGTACGAACCGCGAAGGCGAAATCCTGGCAAGAACACTGCGAGTCTATTGAGTCCACGAAGGACTCAGCAAGACTTGGAAAAATCCTCGCCAGGGACCACTCTAATAAGACCTTTGTAAAACGCGCTGATGGCACATAGGCAGGATCATCAGCCGAGACCCTTGACATCCTAATAGAAGCTCACTTTCCGGACGGCTCCGGAGAGGTAGAGCAAAGAAGAAAAATGGTGCAGCAGGAAGCACCAGTCATGTTAATAGACAAGCTGATTGCGGAAGACAAGATTGCCTGGGCAATAAACAGCTTCTCGCCATACAAATCGCCGGGAGTAGACGGAATACTCCCTATAATGCTGCAAAAGACACAGAAATCCTTCGTTAAGGAACTAAAGGAGATCTACGCGGCATGCATCAGTCTCAACCATATTCCGGACACATGGAGGAAATCAAGAGTAGTTTTCATCCCGAAGTCGGGAAGAAGAGGACACGAGCTGGCCAAAGACTTCCGGCCAATAAGTCTCACATCCTTCGTGTTAAAAACTTTTGAGAGATTGTTAGACATACACATACGGGACCACCTTGAGGAGTCCCCTCTTTCCGGCGCGCAGCACGCGTACCTGAGGGGGAAATCCACGGAAACTGCGCTACATGAAGTGGTGCGAACAGTGGAGAAGTCACTTCTATATAAAGAATTTACACTAGTTGCGTTTGTTGATGTGGAAGGCGCTTTCAATAACGTCAGAGCCGATGCAGTATCATCAGCACTCGTAGGGGCAGGGGTGGAGGTGCCAATAAGGAATTGGATCTCGTCCCTGCTGCTTAACCGTGAAATAACAGCTGAGCTAGGGGGAGCAAGAGCTAGTAAGCAGATATGTAGAGGTACACCACAAGGAGGGGTCCTTTCACCTCTGCTGTGGCTCCTTACTA
>JAPVRG010044172.1:562-23989 GCA_029783565.1 Rhagoletis cerasi
CCGTCCCTATCCCAATAGAAGTATGCGTGCCAAGTTTCGTTGAGATATCTCAATTTTTACTCGAGTTATCGTGCGGACGGACGGACGGACGGACAGACAGACATGGCTTAATCGATTTCTCTTTTCATTCTGAGCATTTTCATTCTGAGCATTTTGGTATATATATGTCTATATCGTTCTCGATTCCTTTAGGCTGTTACAAACAACCGTTATGTGAACAAAGTTATAATACCCTTGTGCACACAGTGCGCTCGGGTATAAAAACAATATGAATACAAAACAAATTAATTTTTTTTTAAGTTTAAAGCAAAAAGTAAATGAGATCTCATCAAAAAACTCAATATTTGTGCTAAGTAGGAAAAAAAAGTACATGTAACTAAATACTGTTATTTCTATGAAAGTAATCTTTTAAAAATAAAATGCAGTTGACATGTTTTGCAGTCAATCAAATTTTTTCTTTAGTTTTTATAAAACTTGATATTGAGAATGCTCGTTCGCTCAATGTGCTTGTAGGACTTATTATCAGTAAGGCGTTATGTAATTTTTCAAGATTTTCCGTCCTCTTCTGACTTTTTCTAAATATACAAAATCTTCTAAAATGCCTCTGCTGCGTCCAATTCGCTTTGTAAATCATTTTGAGACCGAAAACCTTAGCTCCTCACCAAAATCAGACGTGTCATCTTGTTTTGTTTCACTTTGGGAACCATATCGTAAAAGGGAATCACCGGTAGGAAATTTCCCAGTGCCTAAGTACAAAATCAGTGTTTGAAGAACTTTAACTCGACGTTCCACTAGTCGTTTTTGTAAGCATTCTAACAAAACTACAGACAGCGAGTTCTGGGATTTTGAAATAGAATATAATGGATGTAAAATGAGTTGACATGCTGCCATATTTCGACTATACCTTTAAAAGCTATAACTCTAAAATCTAGGTAAAAAACCGGGTTTGGAAATAAAAAAAAACCGGTCTATTCGATATTCGAAAAATCATGATTAAAAAAAAAACCGACCAAAAATTAATGAAAAAACCGAGGAAATCCGGTTTGAAAAACCGAGTCAATCACACTAGTGCGAATGGTGCCAAAAACTCATTTTTGGAAGAAATCTCGAAAACGCTTCTTTGAAAAAGAGAGAAAAAATTTGTCGACTAGTGTAATTAATTTGACTTTGTATTCTTACACAATTCATGTATTTATTGTGGTATTTTTTTTTGTTTTTGGTTAAAATACAGATACAATTTTACTTATTTCATTAATGTTCAGTTTTATATGAAATAATAAGTATTGAAGTGAAGAAATAAATTGTTTTATTTTGCTTAACATTGCCTAACTAGATTTTTGTATGCGGTTTTATAGAATTTTTTGCATGGAGTATCTGATTTCATGCGGTTTTTGAAAATGCTGGAATGCATTACCTGTTTTTGTATGAAAGTAAAGAACTTTTTTATGCTCCTTTCTGAGGAACGCATATACCGCATAAAAAAGACCTAAGTGCATATGGCTTTATACAGAACAAAATGTTAAGTGGAAATAACAGCCACGGGCTTTATTGCGCTTTGTCGGTGGACTTTCTTTCTTTGAAAGAGAAATAAAAACTGGACATTATTTCCTAAGAAAAACAAAGCAACGCCCGTGTGCGCTCTTTCCGCTTGTGTTAATGCACGCCACCGATTTTAAAATGCCTTGTGAATATCCTAATTATATTTAATAGAAAGTACTCATATCTCTTCGTACATTTCACTGAGGCCCATTTTCTCTTTTAATATTCTTTAAATTTTTTCCTTTCAACGTCTATTATGTTGTATAATGGATATCTATAAGCGGCTAACATAACTATCGCATAAGAGCATAATTCGCTTAAAATAACAACAACAAAAATCAAATAGTAAAAAGTAAATAATTTAAGGAGCATACATATGTACGTACATAAATATAAATGAGTAGCTTGTGAGTTAAAAATAACGAACAAAAGTATACCCGCACAATAAAAAGGCAAAGGCAAGCTTGAAAAAGGATCGCTTTTATGAACGCATGAAAAATTATGCGAACAGAAAATGAATTGATAATAAAGAAGGGACTAAGCAGCAAAATAAAAAGGGGCAAGACAATGCTTGTGGCATCGCAGAAAAGGAAATAAAGTAAATTACTTGTAAGCCCACACGAGTACGAGTAGACGGGTTGTAAAGATGATTCAACTCATTTGTTATTGTACGAGTACTACATATACATACTAGTAGAGAGAAAAATAGAAACGCTACATTTTGATTATTTTTGGCTATTTTGCGTTGTTTTTTTAATGTCTATTCGTTTTTTGTATACAAATCTAGCTCATAGTATAACTTAAACCACATAAACCCGCATCTAAAACTTTGCAAAACAATTGAAAAGCAATCACAAACTTTAACCCAAATTTCAAAATTTGTAAACAGAAATTTTAGAAAAATTTTAGCTATGCAGTTTTATAGCACTTAAATTTTAGTGCAATAAAATCAGTAATTTTTGTTGCTGACGGTGCTACGCATTTTTCTTCATATAAAAATAATTCCAGCTCACTGTATATGGAAGAAAATGCAGAACAGCGTCAGCAAAAACAATTCAAGCTTGCACTTTATTGTACAAAATTTAATCGGCTATTAAACTGCATAACTAATTCTGCTTAAAAGGTTTGAAATTTCAGTAAAAGTTTGCTGCTTTTTATACATAATTTGAAATGTGGATTTGTATAATGTTTGTTATACAGGGTGTCCCAGAAGTAACCTGCCAAACTTAAGGAGAAGGTAGATGGGGGGTGAGCTCCCTGATAAGCAAACATTTTTCCGGTAAAATGGTCACCGTTTTTGAAATATTGCATTTTTTTTAATTTATAAAAATCGGGCCTTTTCACGTTTTTTCTTTAACTGCATGTAAAAATATTTTTTTTAATTTTAAAATTTTTTGAATTTAAAAAAATCAGACCTTTTCATGTATTTTCACACCATGTAAATTAAAAAAAAAAATTTTTAAATTTACATTTAAATTTTTTCTTTGAAATTTAAAAATTTTTTCTAATTTAAAAAAATCGGACCTTTTTATGTATTTTCACAACATGTAAATTTATAAATTTTTTTTTCTTAATTTTAAAATTTTTTTGAATTTAAAAAAATCGGACCTTCTCATGTATTTTCACAGCATGTAAATTTAGAAAATTTTTTTTTAATATCAAATTTTTTTTTTAAATTTACATGCTTTAAAAAAATGTTTAAATTAAAAAAAATGTATAAATTTACATGCTGTGAAAATATGTGGAAAGGTCCGAATTTTTCAAATTCAAAAAAATTTTAAAATTTCCAAAAAAATTTTTTATAAATTTACATGCTGTGAAAATACATGAAAATGTCCGATTTTTTTTAATTCAAAAAAATTTTAAAATTTCAAAACTGTGGCTTATCAGGGAGCTCACCTATCTTCTCCTCAAGTTTGGAAGGTTACTTCTGGGACACCCTGTATAATGAGCTGGACTTCTATAAAAAATTAATAAAAATTAAATAAAAAAAAGGAAAACAAGCTAAAACTTATCAAAATGTAACCTTTCTATTTTTCTTTCCATGAGTGTATTTATGTACTGCGCTAAAGTGTAATGTTGTATGAGAGTAGGTTTAAAAAATAAATAAGCCAGCGTGAATTTCCTTATTATAATGTACGCACAGACTTACCTATAAAGTGATCCCTTTTCCAGTTCTTCTTCTTTCCCTGTCTCTTCGCATTTTTGGCTGCCGTTCATCCGCACGTGCGTGCGTCCAAATATAATTTAGTTAGCATGAAAATTGCATGTAATTTAGGTAATTCCCGCCATCCGCTCATTAGTTGCAAATTTTACAGCTAACCATTTTTTCTCCAATATTTATTTGTTGGCGAGTTGCTGACTTGGCAAGGATTATGGAAAAATGGAATATTTTTGTTTGAGTCTGATTTTTGTATTTTACCAATTATGTGCCTAAATTATGTGCTACATTTTAATTGAATTATGATATGGCAGCTTGTTAAAAATCGCAGTTAAATAAAAAGAGAGGGGAAACAAAGAAATTTGTATGTAGGTAGGTCCTATATACATACCACGTTCGACTCTAGATAAATTTAAATTTATTAGGCCAGACAAACCAAGGCCAAACAATCACAAAATATGTGTTCCGAAGTCCAGTGAGAAGTTAATCGGATTTTAGCTCTAAATTCTTTTTCATAATTTGACCCAGGGAGGGACCAAGTTTTAGATTTTGCTAAAACTTGGTATGACAGTAATTTTGAATACCAAAATATGAAGGCATAGGCCGGAACCGGACAGACGGGCATGCGATAAAGCCACTATATAAATTTTGACTTCAGATGCAACGTTCAGCCACTAATTCGTCCACATGTCCTCAGAATCCGCCTAGACTTTCTAAGAGTATTATTGGTTTTTCGTTAAATTTTCTCCTTTCCCCACTCTGGGCGCGGTTTACGCTTTTACGTGGTTGATTGCCCAAAGCACAGGTTCGTCATCTTTCTCCCCTGACGCGTTGTCTATTTCTTCTTCTATCCGTTCTTCAGTGTGCGCATTTCTGCGCTGATCTTGCTCATCTTTTTTTTCACCGCTCTTCTACGGCTTCAGTAAAACCTTTTGAATTTCAGTGCCTTCTAAAATTTTCAGGTCTTAGAATGCCTGCAATCATTTGATCCGTGGAATTATCTCGGGCTACTTCAGTGGTTATCCCTTCTTGCAGGTAGCAGAAGTACCTATTTGCTGCTCGCCTTTTATGATCATCCATCGCCCCGTTTGCTATTGACCAGGGCTTACAAAGAGTGTAGCATTTTTATGCGTTAAGCACTATCGTAAACTTGGCCTAGATCGGTGAGTTGACGACTAAGTACCTACTGGACTACTGCCGCGTTATCGCGACACTGACTTGAAAAGGGAATGCCATAAGTGACAGCCGGGCGCAATTGCTTCCCAAGAAAATATGGAACTTTGCATTCAAACTTAGAAGTGCAGGCTATATCACAACTCTGCTGGTAAATGGATTACCGAAAATTACAAAGCGGTCTCTAGGCTTAATTCTATATCAATCATTTGCTTGCATAAATCGCTCTCGTGCCAACTTATCCGTGGCCTCATTGCTTTTGAACCCGCAGTGGTCTGGTACCCAACAGATTTGTCAGGCTTAACCCCACGGCGCTTAAGAGCACAACGGGTCAAAATAATGCGTTGATCACCGCCTCGTGATGCAACCATTCAGTCGGTACCAATTGGTAATGTGGCTGTACACAATTCACCACATTGGTCGGGTACGAGGCCTGCCTAAAGCCTCTGCCGTATAATGGGTCCGGTACCCGATTGCAATGCAACATAACATCGAACCGCTTTGGCTGTACCCGCATTTGGGTATTAAACCACAGCCACCACGATAATTCCCGAAGGGCCGTACCCAAAAGGAACAGGCCAGAGCAAATATAGGATCTCCTGGGGCCCCTGTTCCCCCGTGGTACCAGATTAAGTCTCTGGTCAGACTTTGAAGCCGAAACTGCTGCCAGTTGAGCACTCCACCCCTCCGGACTGGCGAACGTTGACTAGAGTACCTCGGGGTTGTCACGCCTGTAATTCCTCAAACTACGGGAAATAATTCACGCTATTCTTGGAATTCCCCTGAGGGTGGTACCTTACATAGTAGTATTTCTCTTTTAAGCGTGTCGAAGCAGTTCTTAGCAAGCTTCGATTTAACCATCCTGTTTGCGGAGGGTCCGGATGGCTGCTCGGCTATATAAAAAAAGAAAATAACTTAAAAATCCTTTAATCCTTCCTAAAGTGTAAGTTTGATGGGAGGGCCATAAATAGTAACATCTGTTCTGTAATTCATCCTTGAATCGCATTTGTACCAAATGGGGTCACAGGTGGGAGGGAGCCCATTTGTTCAGTCTTCGCGTTCTGGGATTATCACTAGGAACTTTTTGCCAAAGCAGATTTTCCTGGTCATGGAATCAGAAAGCCCGCATGCTTCCAAATGTGATATCATTCCAAGCAAACTTGTATAAAATTTCTCGTCATAGAGTCGAATTTTCAACTTTTTCTTAGCTTTTGTTGTTTGGGCAAAAATATGAATGCACTTTTGCAAGAGTTGTATGAGACTCCTGAAATTTTTACCATTATTGTCAGAGTTCTCCGACCAGACTTCCAACAACTAGGAAATGAAAAACTGATACTAAAGTAATTAAAAGCATTAAAGGTAGTAGGCTAAGAGCAAGTATAAAGAAATGTAATCGAAAAATACAAAAAAGCAAAAGTTTACTTTGAGGCGCACAGAAAAAGTACATTAGTATCAATTACAGTAGCATTAAAGCTGTAAGGGACAATCAGAGAACGAAATTAGAGGTAAAGAGCAAAGAAAAAAATTACACTAAAACAACAAGACAATAGTCAAGTACACAAAGGGTGGAAGCTGAGTTGAAAAAAAAAAAAATATAGCAAAATCTGTGACAAAGACACTGCTTAAGCATATCTTAGCCAAGATGGTAAGCGAGCGGATGTCTATAGCTGAGTACGAACTGTAAATGCATAGCGTTAATTACTGCGCCTCAAAGGCGAATGTTAAGAGTCAAGGATACAAGGATGCAAAGTCAAGCAGCATAGCAAAAACTGAGTATAAGGATTTGCAGGCAAAAAAGTAGAAACAATGATTTAAATGAGACTAAATTATAATTGGAATAAATGCAGAAGGGTTTCAAAAAAATGTGATAAAGATTGTGTGGTGCGAATACTACAAGGGAAGGTGTCTTAGGCGCATAATGAGAAGACCTCGAAGTAAGAGTTTGTTGAAGAGAACAAAATATACATATATACATTAGACCGTACCAGAAAAAAAGGTCGCCGTACACCCGTGAGTCTAAGGTATTTTTCTAAGGTTTTTTTTTGTGACACTCACATTCGGCATTCGCGTGGATTTTTAATAATTTTTTTTTTTTTTGCTTGCGGTGCTAAGCATTTTCTTTCATATGCAACAGGGACCGTAATGATCTTTATAATAAAAATCTGATTTATATTTCTCCGATAATAATCGTTATTTTATGATTTTTGTTTATTCGATCAAATTTAATCGTTATTTTGTGATTTTTAGTTTTTCGATAAATGATTTTTATTTTTTCAATAACAAATAATCGTTGTTTTTTGTTTTTTTATTTTTTCGAACATATTTTTACCGTTATTTTCAGATTTAATTTTTTTTTAGTTCATAAAAGATTCAAATCGGTCGAAAAAAGCAGTCTCCGTTATAACGTTTAATAATCACCAAAAAAACAAATAAATAAAAATCCAAAATAACGATTATTCTTTAATCGAGAAAATAAAAGTTACAAATTAACGATTAAATTTGACCGAAAATATAAATATCCAAATTTAACAATTATTCCTGCTCAAAAAAAAAATAAAAATAAAAAAACGATTTTGCAATGATCTAGAAATAAAAATACTTGGGCAATTCATCTAAACGCTAATGCAGAATGCCATAAGGATAGCAGTAATGAACTTCATTTTTACTTCAATGCACTGAAATCGGCAATTTGTCAACTAAAACTGGCATCATTTAGTCGAGAAAGGCTGATTTTTATATAGAGCGCTGACTTTTGATATCAACTCATGATTATGGTCAATTATTTTCTGCATTCAAAGAACTGAGAAGTAAGTCATTGAATCGAAAATTAAGCCAGTGGTTCGGCTGTTAGTCTCAGTTTCGATATCAACACGATTCTCAATTTTTTACATTATTCTCATTTCTTTGGATTAATAAAAAGCGTTCATTTGGAATAACCGCAAATTTTTATGTTATCTCAAGATACATAATTTATATTTAGTTGGCTAATTCATTTAGTTTATCGTTACGATGGGTGTTTGAGCTACAAAAATATATATACATTAGGGTGCCTCGCCAAAGAAAGTCACGGGTTTTCCATCGGATTTATAAAATCTATTATATTTAAAGACTTCCGCCAAAATATTTCGGAAAAATATTTGAAAAGGCCTTCAAAAATCGAGTTTTCCATAAATAAATTAACCTTTTAAAAATATTTTTTTCGAAAAATCAGCCCAGTTGATAGAAGAGTTTGAGCTTAAAAGGTCCGCTTAAAAATGTTTGAACACTTTATCAACGGCATCAAAATTATGAGATTTTGGGAGGTATTTTTAAATCGGTCCAGCTCACGTTAATCTTTTTTACCGAAATATTTTGGCGAAAGTCTTGAAACGTAATAAATTTTATAATTCCAATGGAAAAACAGTACCGATTTTTTTTTAATGGAGAGTGAGGCACCCTATTGTACATATATAAAAAATATTTATGTTTATATGTACTTGACTCAACCAAAAACAACTCATAACTGTAATCTTTGCTTATTAATCAAAGTTATTTCGGTTTCTTGTGAACTGTAACATTTTTCTTAATTTCAGGGTTTAAAACTTATTTAATCAACAGAGAATTTTATTAGGACAAATATGAATATGAAAATTTCAGTTGATTTGAGCCACCTTCACTTTTCTGGAAGTTAGCCCAACACCCAGTATTTCTTAGTTTTTAGGCTACTCATACATTCCAAAGGGGTCGAGAAAGATTATTCATTGCGCTCCAGCTGCTGCTGTATATAGCAACAATAATTACTCAGCTTCATGAATATGTACAAAAAAATAAATCAATGGCATTCACTGAGATTCCATAAAATTTTTTTTGTTTGCCTACAAAATGGGATGTATGCGATTGGTATCCGACATTGTCCGTTGTCAAGTGTATGTAAATTTGTAGTTTAATGACTGATGTATTGTTTCTGGAATATTAAAAAATGAAAGAGCATCAGTCGGTAAAATGAGAGCGCTTCCTATTATGTAAATGCTTTCAGGCAGCTATTTTCAATAATATCTTCTATTTGATATCTGCTATAAGGTTTTCCAATAGAGCCCTGCCATTCAAAGACAGGCGAGAAGTAGCAACAGGCAGATTTCAGAAAAAGCTCCAAATTTTGTCGAGATTATAGAATTTTTGGTATTTTTTTTTGTATTGTCATTGACCAGACCAAAATACTATAGATATAACCTGATATGGTAATCAAATTTTTAGCTAGGCTTTGATATGAATAAAAATAATTAGTGAAAAAAGTCGGAATTTTTTCGAGATATTTTCAAAATTTTTTTTTATTTTTCCGGGATTAACTCTCTTGCGATTTTTCTCGAGCTCCCTAGTATTTTTTAGGCTTTTGGTGTATTAGTACGGACTTTACGGAATTTTCTGAGATTTTTGGGACGTTTTTCAGAATTTTTGCGTATATTTATGGAATTTTTCTGGATCTTTTCAGGACTTTTCGTGATGTTATCGAAACTTATCGGAATCTTTAGTGATTATTTGCTTTTTATAGACTGCTTCGATTGTATAATTTTTATTTATTTTTTGAGCATTGATAAAAACATAAATAATTCATAAAAAACTCTGCTTTTTCGAATTTTTTCTAGAACTTTTTTCGGTTTTGTTTTTAGTTTTGTCGGTATTGTCTTGAAATTTTTCTAGAGCACTTAGGGACTGTTCTGAATTTTATGAGATTTGTTGGGAGCTTTCGGGATTTTTTCGGCGTTTTTCGGGGTCTTTCGGATTTTTCCCGATGCTTTCATGACTTTTAGGAATCTTTTCACAGCTTCTTGGACTTTTTTTGTATATTCGCTTTCTATCCGGGAATAAAGGGGTAAGGAATCCCGCACGCAAAATACATATTAAATAGGTTTACTTTATGTTCAAAATAGTGCCCCTTCCGTAGTAGAATATCGCAGTGGGTATAGCAAAATATGTAAGTCAAATTTCACAAACCTTTTGCTATTTATTAGTGTTTAGGCTTTCATAAAAATATAAAAGATTCCTTAAAAAAACTCCAATTTTTTTGTATATCTCTCCAGAATATTTTTGCACCCCGGTAATTTTATAAGTTTTTCGTGTGTGTTTTAAGTACTTTTCGGAATATTTCGGAACTTTCAGCATTTTTTGATGCACATACAAAAGACCCAGTGTAGTAGTTGTACAATGATTTGTAATAATAAATCGAAATTGAAAATGAAATTGAAATTAACCGGATTTTTTGGCAACTTTTTCGAAATTTTTAGTGACTATCCTCTTCCTATTCCAGATTTTACAGGATTTTTCGAGAATTTTCTGCTAAAATTACGAATTGTATTTAACTCTGGCTAAGTTTTGCCTTTTGCTTAGAAGTTGAAATATAAGTTTGCTAGATTTTTTTTTGTTTATTATAAAATTCACACCCGTTTGGTCTTAGGGAAATATTATATAAATCATTATTCTGTTTGCACAGGTTTCAATAACCAAAAATATATGTCCAGTTCTAAATTGACCAAAAATTATCAACAATTTATGTGTAATTTTAAATAACCAAAAATTTATATGCAGCTTTCGAATGGCCAAAAAGTTATGCCTTGTTCTTCAATGGCCAATGAATGTCCAGGTTTTGAAGGACAAAAAATTAAATTTTTTTTAACACAAATTTGTGTCCAGTTTTTTAATTTCTGAAAATTGTTGTCCCGCTTCTATATGATCAAAAATGTGATAAAAAATGTATGTGCAGTTTTTAAATTACCAAAAATTATTGTGCTTTATTGACGAACAAATTTGCATTCTAGCCGCAAAAACTATTAACAAGCGAGGATTGGGTCGAAAAGTTTGTTTAAGAAAATTGATATATAATTCAAAAGCTAAGTAAAATAGAGGGCGCTGCAGTCGACATATCTATAAAATTGCTTTTTATTGTACCACATTGTTCATATTTGAAAAGAAAAATATTCTTTATTTCAACCAAAAAAAATACCCGCTAGATGCGCTGGAGTCGAGTCATGTGTAAAACTCCTTTTTGTAAACCAATTTTACTGGGTAGGGAGCGCTCGGTTTGAGATACTGAGCAGAATCGTAATAATGTAAAATTTTTCTCTCGGCCTATATCGTATTTATACTATTTGTATAAAGTTTTGGCGGGTTGTTTCATTTACGTTCGAGAAGATTTATGAATTCATTTGCGCACGTTAAAACAAGCGAGCAGTAAATGTACCTCAGAGTTCTTTACACAACTTTAACTTTTGAGAAATTTTGTTTGAAGGCCACTCAAAAGAATAAAAAAATTAGTACTTTCTCGAAAACGCCCTGCTTTACCGTTTAGCATATTTATAATTTTTTTCTCAAATATTTATTTCTACATTAAATAATATGTTACCTAAAAATACCTTAGCAATTTATTTATATTAAAGCTTTGTTGCCCTTTTATTTGCTTTACATTTTCACGCTTATGCTTTTACGCGCATTAGGCTTCTTTTGTGTTGGGGTTTATTGCCGTGTCAAGTGTTGCTTATTAGCATTTTTTTTATTCCAGAATTTACCATGCAATTATATTGTAGGTAGGTATGTAATTATTATCGCTTGCCTTTTGAACAAATATGTATATGTGTGTTGATGCATAGTTTTAAGCGCATAAGCATTGTGTGGGCGTCGATTTCTAATGCTTATTTGCACTTCTTGTTTGTTTACCTAATTGTGGGCCTATTAGGGGTAGTTTATATGGGTTTAATGTACAAGTAAATATGGATAAAACCATTAATTGCAATACATTTTTTGTGTTATAATTTATTTATTTATATATATGTATGTATACATAAAATTGAGGAAATGTTGGCTTGCTTGGGTTGTACGAATGGGATACTGTGGAGAACATAAAGTAGTGTCAAGTTTTGTGTTCAAGTAGGTTAAAACATCTGTGAGGTTCTACAATATTTCGAGTGGTACGGATAAATGTTGATCCAGGAATATTTACTATGGACGCAGTAATTCTCTTCGCCCCCTTATTATGATTTATATGTTATTTTATCCGTAGAAAACAAAAACTGTACATAATTTTGGTAGTTTTAAATTTGACACAAATTTTGTGTGATATAAAAGATGAACATAAATTTTTGGTTTTTAAAAACTTGGACAAACATTTTTGGTCATATAAAAACTGGAAATATTTTTTTGGTTGTTTTAAAACTGGCACTTAAAAAGCTGCGAAAGAAGTTTTGGTTTTTTATAAAATTTGTAAAATATTTGGTCAATTAAAAATTGGACATAAATTTTGGTTATTTGAAATTGTACATAAACTTTTGTTCAATTAAAAAAGCGGCCAAACCCTTTTCGTAATTTTGAAACTAAACAAATAAAATCGTCAGCGAAAGTATATACAACCTTTCGATAAAAACAGTAAAAGCAGTAAAAAGTAGGCAACAACTAGATACTGAATGGTAAAAAAGTGGAATTTGTCCGCATGAATGTAAATGAACGATCACTTATACACTTTTTAAAATTCATTAATATATATTTTTTCGCCGTCTCTATTTTGCATCTAATTTTTTAAGAAATGCATGACCTTTTTTCAAAAGAACCAAAATTTATGCCAAAATTATAAATCACCAAAAATGTGTGACCACTTTTCGAAGTGAACAAATGTAGGTGCAGTTTTTAAATGAGCAAAAAAATGGAGATATAATTTTTAAAAATACCAAACTTTATTTTACATTTTTTTTAATTACCAAAAATTTATACATATTTCTTAAATATAAAGATATTATATCCACTTTTGAAACGAGATAAAATTTATGCCTACATTTTAAAGTACCAAAATGTATGTCCATTTTTTGAATGAACAAAAATTCGTGGCCAGTTTTTTAACTAATAGAAAGTTATGTCGAGTTTTTAACTGAGCAAACGTTTTACATTCAGTTTTTAAATGAGCAAAAATTTATGTCTGCGTTTATATGTAACAAAATTTCCACTTTTTAAATAACCAAAAATATGAGCAAAAATTTATGTCTGCGTTTATATGTAACAAAATTTCCACTTTTTAAATAACCAAAAATATGTGCCGATTTTTTAAAATACCAAAATTTATGTCCAGTTTTTTAATGAGTAAAAATACATGGCCAGTTTTTCAGTGAACAGAAACGTATGTCCAATTTTCAAAGTACCAAAATTTATTACAAGTTTTAAACGGCCAAAAATATATGTCAGATATAGAATTTATGCCACTTTTAAATGAACAAAGAGTTACATCCAGTTTTTACTTTTAATCGCTTATTTGTTTTCGAGCGTATTTTTTCCGAAAGCTGTTTTACAAAAGTTTTCAAATACAACCTTTATTACGAAATTATTTCTCTGCCGTAAAGCCTAGTAATAATTAACTGTTGATGCCATTTTAATACTACACACTTAAGTCCGTAACCAAAATTGCAATAAAAGTTCAGCAATTTCTAAACCCGTATTCGTATGGTAAAGTCATATACATGTGTACTCACTAGGAACACCTGCGCGTATGCAACATTGCCTACATATATGCAACTCAAATGTAAATTTATGCACTTAAATCACCGCACTAATATCGCAGTAAGCAGTTTGCATATTTATTTCAGCGATTTTCGTAAAGACCACAAAATTGTACTTCGTCAGTATGTATAAGTACTTACACAGTACATGCAAATGGCCACTCACAATTTGGTTAGGATAAATGGGTACTGCTTACCAGCCAGGCAAGGTTATGAATGCAAGCACGTAGAACGCCTGCAAGTAGGCAACACCAAATATATACTTAGTTGTTAGTTGTTGATACTAAGCACAGATATAGTTGTTGGAGTTAGGCGCTGGACTTGATATTGGCAAGCCGGGCACGAAATTTCGTCGACTGCCAGTTTCAAAATAATAATTTATCATTACAAATGTGCATTGTAAATGTACAACGTGTAGTTGGCTGCTTGTAAAGCACTTTACAGCGTTGCTGGCAGGCAAATTTAGTTTATAGTTAGGAGGTGTGAAAAAATGTATTATTATATTTTATTTTAATGTGAGACTTTCTGAGTAAAATTAAATTTTAACGAGTATGAACGGAAGAATTTTTGCCTATTAAAAGGAAGTACAAACTGAAACCGTGTTTTACTCGAACAATAAGACATTTAAAGTATGTCCAATGCAGGACTATAACATTTTGTAGTGACTTGAAGATAATTGCCTCTCAGATAGAGATGAAATATCTCATACCGTTTAATTGTTTGTTGATCCACAGTGAACTTACAAATTCTTAGTTAAAACCAGGGCTGCAAACCACTCTAAAAATCGATGCGGTTCGCTTCAGTGGTTCGAACCATTTGGAAAAAACTTGTACCGGTACAAGAACCGGTTCATGAGTATCTCTGAACCGCGGTTCGGTTCGGTTCAAATGGTTCAATTTTTTATAATAAGTGATACAAATATCTCAAAAATCTGCCAAATACTTAATTAGGGCGGGTTAATTTGTATGGAACAATTTTTTTCGACATCCTCCTTAGCAAATTCATATTCTACATAAAATTCTAAGATAAAGTCCATTAGAGCATAGCTCTAAAGTTAGTTTCGAGCCCCCAAACTTTAAAAGAAGCCATCTTTACTAAAGTATTATGAACGTTATTTTTTTAATATAAACTTGTATTTGGGAATCCTTTGAAAAGAAGAATTCATTTTTTATATCTGTTTCTTATTTAAAGAAAATATATAAATTCGTTTAATGATATAATAGGAAAAGTAACTGGATCTGCTTTTTTATATTTAAATCAAACTTAAACTTGCATGGATCCGACATATATATATTTTACTAGTTGTATCATTTCCCAATTTATTAATATTAAATTTTATCTTATTTCACACAATAATTTTTGCTTCTTGTTCAGGCTTAATGAATGTGCAGAAGACAGAAAAAAGTAACATAATTTGCTTTTTGCCGCCTTGTGGTTATTTAAATAAGAAATAGATATCAAAAATAAATTTTTCGTACCAAAAAATACCGAAGTGCAAGTTTCTATTAAAAAAAATTTTATTACAAAAATTAACATCCGAATTTGCTGGGAATCCTTCCCTTCGAAAAACCCGCCCTAACCTATCTACACCGAGCATGGTACTTGGTAAAACAAAATACACAAATAATATACATGGGGAAAAATTACCGAACACCGAGCTACCGATTACAAAGCTCGGTGTAAAGACCCCTAATAAATGCAATTGTGAAGTTACAATGAAAAAATACAGCTCGCGAATTTAGTGCCAAAAAATATTAGCAGTTTTACTATAGAGGTTGCATATTTAGGCAAATTTGTGTATTACAAAACTTGAAGAATGCTTTAATTTTGAACTGAGCCGAACCATTTTTCGGAGTGGTTTTCGGTTCGATTTTGGCATTTAAAAGTAAAAATGGTTCGATTCGTGGTTCGGTTCGAAGCCCAAAAAAAAGCGGTGGTTCAGTTGAAAAACCGGTTCGGTTCAAAACCGGGTTGCAGCCCTGGTTAAAACTGTAAAGTAAATATTGAAAATGCTCCAAGAGTCTGGAATTTCTACTATATATGAAGAATTGCTGAATGACTGAATTTCTCTCAACTCTTTCCGCACTCATATTCAAAAGGCGAGTGGGTTATACATATGTATGTATCCGTTGATAAGAAGGATAATTGAAACTTGTCATGGACGATTCAAAGCTTGATAAAGTGGTCAATTGGGGTTTTATTTCCAGTCAAAGTAAGCTGTCACTAAGCAGCTTGGACTCACTCATGGTGCGCTCTAAATTGGTTTAATAAACTTTCAGCTCCCTTTCGGTCGACTTATGTAGAATAATTTAGGATTATATTGCCATAGGTACTGAACAACTGTGATATTGCTGTGAACAAAATGGCTAGTTAGCTCCTGAAATTGCCCTGAATCTGATTTCACCGAAAAAGGAAAAATGGGGAGTACAGTTGGCTGTCTCTTCCTACTCTCTCCCACATTATGTCATCGAAGTCCAGAACATTTTCAAGTATAAGTTTTTTCTGGACCTAGGTAGATCAGAGACAAAGCTTCTTAGGAGCACGGAGTGGCGGCTCTCGATTAATACAATACCAAATTTATACAGCTCTCTAAGTTTTCTAAGGTAAGTTGAGTTTTGGCTAACCAGGAACACGTATTGCTGGTATGGTAGGTTGGACTAAGTTGAGTTAAATTTTGTCGTAAGTCTTGGCTAACTTACGCTTAAGCGTAGGATTTAGATTCCTAAGTTAAGTTTTTACGGAAATTTAGAGCGCTGAGAGAATCAGGCTTGCCATATTTTTGTTTTTGTATTTCCTAAAAATAAATGAACGCAAGAATTTTTTTTTGCGTGCATTTTTTTGATGTGACAATAGAAGCGGCGAAATGTCAATCAGCTAAAAAAGAAAATACAAAAACAAAATATTTTCGCTTCTCACTTAAGTTGACGGTTTGAGTAATCATTGACGATTTCTTAAGGTAAGTAAAATTAAGTCTAAGTCTTGGCTAACTGAAGCTTTATTCATTTTCACCATCTAGGCTAAGCTAAGCCAAAAGTTAGCCTACCTTTTAATCAGCTTATTCTTGACTAAACTTACTTTCATGGATAACATGATGCGAACTCTTTTTTGCTCGTGAGAGCTGTCAAAATGTTCATTTTTTTGTAATATCTTCCAATAGTGCCACTGCTACGAAAAACATGTATGGGTATTTATTAAGAAATTTTAGGTGATTTTTTTTACATTAATACAACACTCGAAAACCAATAAATGTTAGTGCCTGCTTTATGCTTACGTGATACATAATTCTTAAATTACGAGTAACTGAAAGCGGTGAATTTTTTACTTAACCGGTGGTAGCTGTTCATCGCCCCCTGAACTTTCTGTGCTGCCAAGTCGTAAAAGAGAGAGCCCCGGATCATGTTATCCATGTTACCTTGACTAAGTCGCTCAGTTGGAGAAACTGAAAAAAGCTTAGCACAAAATCGAAGCTAACTTAAGTTATAACTAAGTTTAAGCCTAAGTCTTATTGGAGAAAGCAGCCCATAGTGAAAAAATGTGTAGAACATTTTTACGCTCTAACTGCCCCTTTGAAGGAACTTCTTCCTAAAGGGATCAAAAAACCCATAAAGGTAGGAGCTCAAAGGTTAAAAGTTTTACTGCATATAAATGTCTCGCTAAATTTTACAATAGGTCTCTGAACACAAGAATTCGACTCACATATAATTTTTTAATTTACACCCACATTTTTATTGGTCTCACCCAAATTTTGATAAATATGTACTTGTAGCGCACTTGGCTTTAATTGGACAGTTTTTTTTTTTCATTTACGATTACCCCTAGGAAAAATTTCCTGCTTAACATTTTTGTAGAACCTATTAACCCTCCATCTGCCACTTTTAATAGGCCAAATAGAAATTCTTCATAGAAAATATCCTTCGACTCAGCACCCATGGGTGGACAACGAAAGCAAGGGCGCCCACGAACACAATGGAAGGACCAAGTGCAGAAGGACCTGTCTGCACTTGGGATGAACAACTGGCGCAAATCCGCAAAGGAGAGAGGCGATTGGCGAACCTTTTTGGTCTCGGCCTAAACCGACAAACGCCCAGCAAACATTAAGGTTAGAGAACGATTAGAAAACGATTCGAATACTAATGTGATTCTCTAAGGTAGAACGTTAGAAAATGATTAGAGAAACTGTCGATAACTATAGCATTGTCTACAAAAAGGGGACTTAAATAGTTTTCGATATCTAATCGTATGCCTAGTGGTTTTCTATTCATTCTCTTACCGAATTCTAACACAGGTCTCTAACCTGATTTTCGATACCAGAAACATTATAAAACTACATTAGAATTCTAATGAAAAATCAATGTCTCTCTAACGTTAGAGACTGTGTTTGCTGTGCGGTTGTAGTGCTAAATAAGAAAAAGAAATACTTCAAAATAAGGTTCAAAAACACCCATAGTTAGGGGTTTAAAATATGCTATGAAAAAATTTCTCCGAAGACTAGAAATATTTTTGAAGTCAATTTTGGTAGGTAAAAAGCGTGTTTTTAACGAACTTTCAAAATAAGTAATCATGTCTTCAGTATTTTCTCGAAATTTTTCTGGTACCGTACAATATTTTTTTGGGGCTTCTACCGATTTTTTGTATTTAGAAGTAAATAAATGAAACACTTTCGGCTGTTTTTCGTGTTTTATTTTTCGGATTTTTTTTTGGGACTTTCGGTATTATTTTGATACTTTTCGGGATTTTGCCGGATCTTTCGGAATTTGCTCATGGTTTCGCCAAAATTTTTCGATAGCTCCGGCTCTTTTACAGGAATTTTTCGAGTCGTTCGAACATCTTTCAGGGACTTTCAGTTCCGAAAGTATATTTTTTTGTTTTTTTCGATGTTTTCGGAGGTTTTTGGTACTTTTTTGAACGCTTTAGCAGTTTTTCAATACTTCTCTGGATTTTCTCAAGATACTTTTTTGTGAGTTTCCGGGCTTTTGATAATTTTTCAGGTCTACTTTGTGTTTTATTTTTCGTTATTTGTTCGGGTTTTCGGGATTTTTTCGATACTTTTCGCAGCTTTATGGAATTTTTTTTAATATTTCGACATCTGTTCGTAGTTTCGTCGTGATATTTAGGTATTTTTTCGTAACCTTCATGTCAGAAAGTACTCCTACACTTCTTTGCTTTGTATTTTTCGGGATATTTTCGATACTTCACAACAGTTTTCAGTGCTTTTCGGGATTTTTTGGACTCATTAGGATATTTTTTGGACCTTTTGGAAGTCTTCTGGAAAAAATAAAACGTAAACATTACCGGATATTTTCTGTTCAAAAAACATCAGGCATTAAAAATAAAAAAATAAAAACGTTATCAGCATTTTTCTCAAAAGTCAAAATTTAACTAATCTTATACGCCTTTTATTATATCACTGTGCAGCAAAATAAAACTTTTACCAAAATAACACGGTTCCAACAACGGATTCTGGTAGAAGAGATTAGAAAACTATATAAGAAATTACTTACGTGTGTGGTCATGTTGAATATTTACATCTGACTTTTACTTTAGGGGGGGGGGGGGGGTCAAAGTTTCCCACCTTTGCAAATTTTTTTGGCAAATCGGAATCGAAAACCAAATGATCCGAACATTTTATTTTAGGATATGTACAGCAGTTCTCTGTAAAGTTCAAAGGAGTCAAACGTGCTAGACCCTAGACTTTGTTCGGCCATAATGTTCAACAAAATATTCTGTTTCAAAAATATACCATTCTTACTCTTTAGCAAAATTACCGTTGGATAGTGTAATAAATTCAATTATTTCACATGCCTCTCATTGAAAGTAATCGCTTGCCATAATTAATTCATTACTACTTACAAATTTAAACACAATGTGTATGTATTCATGTCTCAACTGCACACCTTTAATTTAATTACCGCCTGAAGCAATCACTTCCACAACCCCTTTAGGAACTTGCAATTAGTGTGAAGTGACGCCCACGAACTACGCCCCTCTAACAGCTGCTGCAAAGCTTTTCTGTTGCACGCGTTGAACTACTAAATTTTTCTAGCTGATATTGTATTTATAACAACTTGCATGTAATATTGTTGAACCACTTACAAATTACGAACCCCTTGCAACAGTTTGCATTTGACCCTTACTCATGGCGAAAAAAGTTCACAACAACAAAGCAGCTTACAATGGAACAAAAGTTTTCGCTCTGAAATACACTTAAATACACATAATGCAGTGAAAATGTGAAAAAAATCATATGTATTGTTCGCCCAGAATCCTTGCTGCTCGCAATTTTCCACGACAATGTTTCAAGTTTTATATAAAAAAAACGATGTTCATAAAGAACTACATACAAACCTCTCTCAAATTACATTTTCGCTAAAAGAAAGTGATGGTGAAATGTTTGGCCACATTTTTTGAAAAAAAAACTCGCTAAATGTAGCGAAATCAAGCTTGCAGAAGGATTAAAGAGCCGTAGTTAATCGTTAATGCAGTCTGCACCAGTGCCAGTCTAAGTTCTGTTATCCAGCGCATGGATTTATTGTGCATCTATTTGTCCAATATCTGAGAAAAAATTTAGTATTGAACATAAGTTTTTGGATTTCATCGGGGCCTCAGTTAAAAGATGGTTGTTGGATAAGTATATTTTTCAATTTCGCATCGAATTCCCGTCATCCCTGGTCAAGTTTGGTTTGGAGACAAACCGGTTTCGGCGTTGTGCCATCTTCAGCGTCATTTTTCGAAAAGTGGCACAACGCAATGTCTGTGAAGTTGGCATACGGTATGACGCAAAACGAAAATAAGAAGTTGTTCTGAGCAGCCTTCCAATAGTTCTAGAGTTCTTGAAAAGGAAAAAAAAGTTCTGGATATTTTCACAAAAAAAATGTATTTAAAAATTGTGTATGCCAGATTCACGCAGCATACGACATGTGGCAAAAAGGCAAATAAAAAATTGTTCTGAGCAGCTTTTCAATATTTTTTCTGTTCTGAGTAGCTTTTCAAATGTTTTAGAGTTCCTGAGAAGGAGAAAGAGAGTTCTGCAAAACTACGCCGAAAAAACACTTTTTTCAAAAAAGTCGAGTTCTGCAAAATTACGCCGAAAAAACATTTTTTTCGGAAAAATGGAAAAAAATTCATTTTTGGAAACAAATTAAAATTAAACCGTACTGAGCAACTTTTCAAAAGTTCTAGAGTTCCTGAGAAGCAGAAAGAAAGTTCTGAAAAATTACTCCGAAGAAACACTTTTTTCTAAAAAGTCGAAAAAATTAAATTTTTGGAAAAAAAAAATAAAAATTGAAAATGTTCTGTGACGCTTTTCAATAGTTCTAGAGTTCCTGAGAAGGAGAAAGAAAGTTCTGAAAAATTACTCCGAAAAAACACTTTTTTTCGAAAAAGTCGAAAAAATTCAATTTTCGAAAAAAATCAAAATTTAATCTGTTCTGAGTAGCTCTTCAATAGTTCTAGAGTTCCTGCAAAATTACGCCGTAAAAAACATTTGTTTTTTTGAAAAATGGAAAAAAAAGTATTTTCGGAAAAAAATTAAAATTAAAACTGTTCTGAGCAGCTTTTCAAATGTTCTAGACTTCCTGAGAAGGAGAAAGAAAGTTCTGCAAAATTACGTCGAAAAACACTTTTTTCGAAGAAGTCGAAAAAATTAAATTTTTGAAAAGAAAAATGAAATGAATTTTTTTTATTTTTTCGAAAAAAGTGTTTTTCGGCGTAGTTTTGCAGAACTCTCTTTCTCCTTCTCAGGAACTCTAGAACATTTGAAAAGCTACTCAGAACAGATTAAAATTTATTTTTTTTCAAAAATTTAATTTTTGCGACTTTTTCGAAAAAAGTGTTTTTTCTGCGTAATTTTGCAGAACTTTCTTTCTCCTTCTCAGGAACTCTAGAACTATTGAAAAGCTACTCAGAACAGATTAAATTTTTATGTTTTTCCAAAATTTAATTTTTTCGACTTTTTCGAAAAAAAGTGTTTTTTCGGCGTAATTTTGCAGAACTTTTTTTCCTTTTCAGGAACTCTAGAACTGTGGAAAAGCTGCTCAGAACAATTTTTTGTTTGTCTTTTTCCCACATGTCGTATGCTGCGTGAATATGGCATACACAATTTTTAAATAATTTTTTTTTTTTTGTGAAAGATCCAGAACTTTTTTCTTTTCAAGAACTCTAAAACTATTGGAAGGCTACTCAGAACAACTTCTTATATTCGTTTTGCGTCATACCGTATGCCAACTTCACAGACATCACAACGCCGGAACCGGTTTGTCTCTAAACCAAACTTTATAAGGGACCAATACAAGTAAGCATTTAAAATAAGCTTGACTCAATTCTTACGTGTAATGATTTCGATCAGGACAGTTTAAGTTTATTTTATAATATGTAAAAGGATACAAGTAATCGCAACAATAAGATTCAGGAAATACTCGCCATGGTGAAAAATGTGTTTACATATATGTAAAGTACTTTAATCAAAAATTTATATTGTAGACATATTTTACGCTATGTTTTAACATTTAAATCCACTTCATTTAAGTGTTCATGACACAAGTGGGCTTTAAACTAACAAAAATACTACCAAAGCCTCCTTTACAAAGAACGCTTATTTAAATGTGCTTGCAAACGCTTACTCGTTTGTGTAAAAAAGTAAATACATTGAGCAAACACAATTCGATTCTCTTGACGCCATCAACAACAATGCCAACCGAAAACCACTACCACTCATTGTTGACCAAATCCACGCTCGGTTGACAGACGCAGACTATTGCGGATGAACACCATTTGGCCACACGTTCGGTAGCCATGGCCAATGGCAGATTTTGTTTGCTCTAAACAACAAAAAAATAAAATAAAACCAAAAACCCAATGGATGTGCATAGTATGCCAATGGGACAAATGAAACAATATTGGCAACAACAATGGCAAAAACAACAAATATGGCGAAAATCAGCATTAATGTGCGAGCGTATGCTGGTGGTTTTATATGTACATATAACTGCGCTTGCAGCAATGGCATCGTAGTGAGTCAAATGTGTGTGGGCGTGTGTAGTTGAAAGCTTTTTTTATGCTTAAAACGCATTGATTGGGATTTAGCATTATTACTGGAAAATATTTTTAATATTGGCATTGGAATTTTCGCATCTGTTTTTGCTAAATTGAGGCAATTTGTAGGTGTACATATTTTTTTTAATACTAGGTAAGCAATTTGCATATATTTATTTATTTCAGTAATTTTTTACTGATGTGCATTCTTTTTGCGTTAAAATCTTTAGTAATTTAAAACTTATGCACAAACAAATATTTTTCCCCTAGCTATTTTTTTTTGCTTTCAAGTTATACAAAATTTTAGTTACTTCGAAATAACTCTTCCGTCTCATTTTTATTGACCTGTATTTCAGAAAAAAAATAATAATTTCCGTCCTCAGCCGGATTTTCATTAATTTTCCGTAAACTGTAAACTTTCGCTCATCGCGCCAAATTACAAACATATTGATGGATGCACTGACTGACTTTTTGATTGATGGCATAAATATTGACCCAAAATTTGCAAGTGACAAAGTATCTATGCATCAGTAGAGTAAATATTTTCCAAGAAGAGCAAAAAAGAAAACAAAAAGAAGTGACAGTTTAATAAAAGAGCAGCAAGTTTTTAGCGTAAATGAAGCGCTGTTGTGGCAAAAAAATTGAACATGCTGTATGTGTTATGAAAAAGAAAAAAGTAAAACAAATTACACTGAAAAGATTTGATAGCAGAAAAGGAAATGAGAAGATGATATAATATGCAAAATGAGTATTTACGAGTTGTAAGAAAATTTCAATCCAAACAAATCAAGAAATATGTGAATATGAATATGAATATGAACAAGAATACGAATATGAATATGAATATGAATATGAATATGAATATGAACAAGAATACGAATATGAATATGAATATGAATATGAATATGAATATGAATATTAATATGAATATGAATATGAATATGAATATGAATATGAATATGAATATGAATATGAATATGAATATGAATATGAATATGAATATGAATATGGATA
>JAPVRG010044373.1:5416-19788 GCA_029783565.1 Rhagoletis cerasi
TTGTTCACGAGCAAGAAACTGTCTTCTGAATATGTAACCAAACTTACTCCAAGTGAGTTTGCAAATTGCAAATACGGTCCTGTAACATCATGCGATGTAGAGCGTAGCTTCTCAGCGTACTCTTTGATCCTTACTGAAAGGCGTAGGAAATTTACTCTTGAAAATTTCATACAACACATGATTGTATACTGCAATTACCAAAATGATGTTGAAGAGGACATGTAAAAATTTTCATTTGATAAGCATAAATACATACATACATATATATGGAAAAATCCATGACAACTGAATTATGACTCGATCAAACATTGGTTTCTAAATTTTTATTTTCTTTTGTCAGGTTGACTTGACCTTTTTCAGTACCACTTACGAAAATTCCATAAATTCTATATAAAAGGACTCATTCAAGTGTTCACATGTTGAGTTTTTTAATATCCATAATGTTTTTCAAGTTAAAATTTTTTTGTTATTGTTTTATAAAAATATTTTTCATGCTTTAACCAAAACTTATAAATCCATTTTCCAAACTTAATACAAACTTTAGATAAATTTAACAAATTTTCACAAAAATTTCGAACTTTTGAATCTTAAGAACATTTTCGGTGTGCAGTTGTATAGCCCAAAAAGTTTTAGTATGATAAAGTGCAAGTTTCAAAATGCGTTTTATAAAATCTGGCGTTGATTTTTTGAAATTCCTTTGCGAACGGTCTTGCGCATTTTATTTCAAAATAATTTCATGTTTATATGAAAAAAAGTTCAAAATTCCCAGAGCAAAAAAAGTCTAACAATCCATTAAATTTTTTAGCCCCTTGAAACTTGCACTTTATTAGACTAACATTGTTCTTAAAAATCAGATTCATAAGTACGAGATTTTGTTGAAAATTTGTTGAATTTATCTAAAGAAAATTCCAAGTGCACCTAGCAAAAGAAAATAAAAATTTAGAAACCAATATTTGATCGCAGATATAATTCACAAATTTTTCACGAATACATATGTACATACATATGCATGTAACTTTTCCAGTAAAAATTTATTTTTTCTCGGAGCTCCCTGAAGGAACTTTTCGTAATAAATTTGGCATAAAAGTTATTTTTGTTGGTTTTCCAGCATTCCTCATCCTCCCCTAATATGTACATATATTTAATTTTAGAAAAAAGTCATATGCCTAACATGTACATAGTACTTGTGTGTTAAATAAGTGTGCAGTACACTGAATTAATTTTTAGCTTTTTCATTTTGTTTTTTATAATACACAATTTTTGGTATATTAACTTGTATTGTTTAAGTATTTTTGCTCTCGCTTTTAATTAGTTAGTAACTAAAATCAGAGGTTTAATGCGAAAAGAATTTTAAGACTGACACTGAAATAAAAGTATTTATTCTGTAACAGTAAATAACATTGTCTTTCTTTTAATCAAAATTAAGGAATTTTATTGTGCATTTTTATTTTTTTTATTGAGCATATTTCGCTGATTTTAGTGCTTATTTTATGCGCATAAAACGGGATTTTTCGCGCATATTTTTATCTTCTCTAATAATAACTAATGAATCCAACTCACTCTTAAAATGTGTTTGTATATACAGGGTGTCCAAGAAGTATCACGACAAACTTCTGGAGAAGGTAAGTGGGGGTGAGCTCCCTGATAAGCAAACATTTTTCAATTAAAAGTGTCACCGTTTTTGAAATCTTAAAGTTTTTTTTTTTTTTTAATTTAAAAAAATCGGGCCTTTTCATGTATTTTCTTTAACTGCACGTACAATTTTTTTGTTTTTTTTTTTATTTACATGCTGTTAAAGAAAATACATGAAAAGCTCCGATTTTTTTGAATTAAAAGAAAAATTTTAAAATTCGTGTCACCGTTTTTGAAATTTTTAAATTTGTTTGAATTCAAAAAATTGGGCCTTTTTATGTATTATCTTTAACCACATGTACATTTTTTTTTTTTATTTTTTTTACATGCTCTTAAAGAAAATACATGAAAAGAACCGATTTTTTTAAATTCAAAAAAATTTAAAAATTTCAAAAAGGGTGACACTTTTACCTGAAAAATGTTTTTTGCTTATCAGGGAGCTCACCACCCCACCTACCTTTTCCTCAAGTTTGTTGTGATACTTCTTAGACACCCTGTATGTATGTATTTAGCCAGAAACTGCTATAAGTTTTTGGCAAATGGGCGTGGCACCGCCAACTTACGGTATAAACAACACTGCCAATCGCTATAAATGACCACATTAATTTATTTCGTATAGGAAATACTAAAAGTAACTATGATTTCGGAGCAGATTTCCTTCTAAACAGTTTTAGGAAGATTTCTTACATTATACAAATTAGTAATAAAATTGTATTACAATATACAAATTGTATATAAATATATACAAAGTATATTAAATATTTTTTTTTATAAATTTAAACTCTTTCAATTAAACTATAAAACAAGCGTTTTTCTTAAAGGTGGTACATACTCATATTAATAAAATCGATATGTGTTTTAACGTAGCTTTACTACGCTACAATACCATACCCAAGCACCACCCTAGCATGCATCGATATGTAGGCGTGTATACCTAAATATGTAAGCATGCATACGTATAAAATTGCAAATTTAAAGACCATAAAAGTCCAAGCAAGTTTCAAACTTTGTAAAAAAATTTGAAAATTTTAAACTTTTTAATCAGATTTATAGAGCAATGCTTGGTGTGTAGTTTTATAGCACATTAAATTTTAGTATAATTATAATAAAGTGCAAGTTTGAAGTTGCTAAAAAAAATCCCTTCAATTTTTGATATTTTCTCTTTTGCTGACGTTGTTACGCACTTTTTTACATACAAAGTATGCTGGGAAATTTTTTATATTGAACGAAATGCACAACAAACAAAAAATTTTCAAAACTGTTCTAAATGTCGCACTGCTTTTATTTTTACCGTGGGTGATATACAAATTATTTTAATTAAATTGAAAGGCCGCTTCGGTAATGAAACGAAAAGTTGGCTCGTTTAACAGGAGCGCGTGCAAACAAGCGGCGCTCGCTCTTTTGCCGAGGAAGCCAAACTTCTCGTTCCTCGCCTCATTGCTGCTACGAGCACATGCTGTGAGTGCCTCGTTGCCTGCAAGGCATTGAGTAGGAGTATCCTCGCTCACCCGATCGAATTCCGAGTTTTTGCCTAGCCTGGTTCTCAGTACTTAATATTATAGAAATTGTGCAAAAGTTTGTTTCACAAGCTACTTCGGGTTACACATTCGCGTTCCACCAGCAAGTTTATTAATAACAAGGGAAGAAGTCTGAGTTCGGGTGAAACCGAACATTAA
Source organism: Rhagoletis cerasi (assembly GCA_029783565.1). NCBI lineage: Eukaryota > Metazoa > Arthropoda > Insecta > Diptera > Tephritidae > Rhagoletis > Rhagoletis cerasi. The sequence continues at coordinate 8,725 of JAPVRG010044373.1, forward strand.
ATACCCGGCGTACGTATGAAACATCGTTTTTTTCATGATGCTGAAACCTACCGTTACGTGGTAAACAGGGGTGCTTTTTTCCCTTTTTCAAACATTATCGATAATATGCTCAGTTAGACTGAAATAAGTAATTTAGCTTGTTTGGTAGAAATTGATAAAACGGTTACGGATATAAACTTAAGTATTCATAAGTGGACGCTGTCACGCCTATTTTCATAAAGTCTATACAAATCTTACTACATTTTAAGAGATTGTTGTGAGAACCAACTTTGAAAATAACCGTTTTTAAATTCCGGAATATCGAAATTTTCATATTTCTGGAATTTACCGTTATATGAAAGTGGGCGTAATTTTAGCCCGATTTTAAACATACTCAACAGCTTGCTATTTTGTGTCAAGTACATTAATCATACCGAGTTTGGTAGAAACAGATAAAACGGCTACACATATCATAAGTGGGCGGTGCCACGCCCATTTTCACAAAAATTTGTTGTTATCGTACTTCTTGCTAAGGAATTATTGCAACCACAACCTTCAGTAAATTAGCTTCAGTAGTTACCGATTTATTACAGATTTCGTATTTCTGTAAATTACCGTTATATGAAAATTGGGCGTGGTTGTTGTCCGGTTTCAAAAATTTTCAAAATGTTTCTCTGTTGGACGAAGATTAATACTTGTGATAAGTTTGGCACAAATTGGTAAAGTCGTTACCGAGATATACGCATATATCCATAAGTGGGCGTGACTACGCCCATTTTTCAAACATTTATAATATTCTTATTACTCGTTAATTTATCACTGCAAATATCAATTTTGAGTCAATAAGCCTCAGTAGTTACTAAAATATCGCAGGTTTTGCATTTTTCGAAAAACCCGTTATATGGGAAGTGGGCGTGGATACAGTCCGTTTTCGCCCATTTTCAATACCAAACTACCTTAGATAAAGGGCAACTCACATACCAAATTTTATTAAGATATCTCTATTTTTGCTCGAGTTATCATGTACACGGACGGACGGACGGACGGACAGATAGACATGGCTTAGTCTATTTCTCTTTTCATTCTGAGCATTTTCGTATGTATATGTCTATATCGATCTCGATTCCTTTAGGCTGTTACAAACAACCGTTATTTGAACAAACTTTATATACCCTTGTGCACAAGTGCGCTCGTGTATAAAAAGGGAGCAAATCACTGCTGTCAAAATGGCAGAACCTTCAAAACAAAATTTCGAGGATAATCTGAGCTAACAAACAAATATGTTTGTCGAAATTTACACAAAACTGGTCCCCGAATTTTTGTATAGGAAACGTAATTTGACAGTTTTTTTTACACTCACTTTGAACTTAGCTCTAGTTTTTCTTCATATAGCTCGTGGAGCAAACCTATTTATAAAATCAATTCTCATTCTAATAACTAAAATAGTTGGCATTCGTTGGCTATTTCGTTCAGTTTCAATTTCCAAAAATTAGATCAATTGTGTATGGAAGTTCATAGATAAAAAGATGCATAAAGACACACAAATATTTGTGTAAATGTATCAATGTATTTTTGGTGAAACTTTTGCATGCATGCATTCAAGGATTACAGTTATGCCATGCACATTAAAAATACAATTGCTTATGCATATTGATACATTTTGTAAAAATGGCCTTGGCTGCATGCAAACACAAAATGCAACTTTTCTGACTTGCCTTTCATGCTCAAACCTAAACTTACATACGTATGTATTTCCTATTCAATTCATTCAATCTCAGCCTGCACGGCAAATCCTTGAAATCAAATCAAGTCAAACAATAATGCTTACAACCTCCATCACATCGGCCTGTTACTCGTACGAGTATTGTTGCGACTGTCACAATTGAATAATTCATGTGAAATAATTCCATATCATTGATGCAACAAATGTGCGCAGTTACGTTCAATTTAACAAGGTTTACATGTTGCAACCGGAAAGCTTAGCCATTTATAGCACAACCTTCCGAATACCCGGCATTTTGCATCAAAAGCCAACCACTTCTCAGCTACGTGCTCGTTCGACGTTGGCGTTGACGTTGACGTTGCCATTGCCGCTGCAAGCTCCACTGCGTTTATGTTATGGCATATATTTTCTAGATGCAACAGTGTTGCACGTGCCACACTGGTCTACAACTGCCATCAACTTAATGTATGTAGCCACTCACAATCAGTATCAGCCATCTCTCAACAGCTCAACTGGCTTGCTGCATCCGTCGTCAATCTGAATCTAAATCTATGTACTTTTTTGCATCCTAAGCGGTTTTTAGTGTTAAACGAAAGGCAAACGAGCTGCATGCGCAATAAAAATGGCAACTTGCTGAACGTTGAGTTGCAGCAGTGTATGTCCATTTGTACATGCACATCTGCATTCAAAACTAACATTTATGTGAACATGCGAGTATATATGTGTTTGTTTCAGAATGTGTACATGCATATTTCATAAATACATAGTAGCCATTATTTTGAATATTGTTTCTTTTGCTCCTACGTAAGTTCAGGCAAGTTGAGTGGAATGTGTTTTTTTTTCCTTCAGCAAAAGTAGCTTCTAGCTCCATATTTGAGCTGCTCTCGAATTGTGAGAGTAAAAACTGAAAGGAATTCGAAAAACGTTTTATTACCTCAGAGTTGGCCATCCAAAAAAAATCCAACAACTTAAATTACCATCATTACGGAGAATGTGCAAAGATTTGATTTCAACTGTAATAGAATGCTATTACCAAACTCGTTTTTATTTCTTTTGTTGTGAACGAAGGTAGAGAGCTGAGTAAATACTTGTGCTGAAAATGTTTTGACTTTGTGAGTAGCAAACAGGTGTTAAAGGAAATATTTTTTTAACTTTACAAAATCTCGAGAAATCTATAAAAACAACCCGGAAGAAAGAAGAGGTCAGTGCGAAAAAAATGGTTAGATCAAACATATCGAAACTCAAATATATTTATATATATATACATATTTAGAACCAAAACGTTTTTCATCCAGCGAGGAGATCTTGGACATAGTCGTAGGTGTACTAGACCGGGTCTGTTCCCTTTCAAAACAAAAAAGTGCAGAAGTATCTAAACGGATTTATTAAAATTCATTTTTCTTTTTTTAATTTGATCCTCTTTTAGTTTTTATATTTTATTGTTTTAAGAAAAGTAGATATAATTTTATAATTTTTAGAAACTCATTTAAAAATTATTTTTCTTCTTCTTTTAGTTTTTAGATTTGTAGTTTTAAAACAGAAATATTATTTTTTTTTATGTAATTTTATTTAATTTTAGGAAACCAAATTTAATTTTTATTTGATTCTTTGATTATTTGGTTTCTAGATTTTATTGATTTGAAAAGAAAAAAAAATTTTTTTAATCCCTTTAAAATTTTAGAATTTTTTTTCAATTTATTTTTTGCTGTTTTAATTTGATTTACTTTTAGTTTCAGGGTTTTGAAAAAGAAAACAACTTTTTGAAAACTAAATAAATTGTTTTTTTATTTATATACCCTAGCTCCCTTTTTAATATGTATATTTCTTGTTTAAATTTACGTTTCTTTTAATTTTTAGATTTTATTGTTTTAAAATAAAAATTATTTTGTTATTTTCATTTAGTTTTTAGAATCTAGCGATAAGATTTCTAAAAATTAAAGTAATATTTTAAAATATTTTTTTTGAAACAGCAAAAACTAAAAGTGAAGAGAAAATAAAATTATAAAAGAAAAAAATTAAATAAAAAAAAAATTAATTAAAGGTTTTTAAAAATTAAATGAAACTAAAAAAAATCTTTTTGAAGCAATAAAATATAAAAATTAAAAAAAAATGTAATTAAAAAAGGAAACTATTCTGCCTTTCGAGGATTCGATTCAGATCGCCAGTGATTTGCTTACTCGGCCATTGCGACTGTTGAACCAGCGTGATCGAAATTGTGAATTATTAAAAACCAACAAAAAAATTGCATCTGTAAAATTAACTTAAAAATTTAAAAAGCGAAGTGTGGTTGGGATTCAAACGCCTTCGTCAGAGCTGAGTGTCGAATCTTAATAAATTATATGTTCTTAAACTCTATAGTCCTCGAATTTTTAAGTTATTTATTCAATTAAAATTTTAGCAACCAAAAATTTAGCAAACTTCGCAATGAACAACAGCCAATCTGAAAAAAACGGGCATATCCGGACTCACCGGTCTAAATATGTCCTAAAAATGTGAATGTTATGCCTTTTTCTGGAAAATCCTTTTTGTGAGCCTGTGGTATCGGGTGCATAAATATGTCACGAAAATGATTCTAGGATAAGTGTAACTAGTTTTTTCTTTCATTTACACGCCTAATTATAATTAAGTTCCTTGTTTAATTTTGACCGGTTTTACTATGCAAATACCCCTCTGTGCATTGTTACGGGAATTGCGATGCAACAAAAGTTCCCTAATTTTCCTTTTCTCTATTTCTGCCTTCAATAATATTGAGAGTGAATTATCGAAATTTGCTACGCACAGGTGTAAGGTTAAAATGAAATCAACTACACAACGGCTATGAAAGAGACAAAGCCGAAGACGAATACGAGGAGGAATACGAAGACCAAAACGAAGACGAGTACGAAGACGAAGAGGAATTTGAAGACAAATACGAAACGAGTACGAATACGAATGCGAACACGAAATACTAAGAGTAATATGAAGACCAAAACGAATAAAAATACGAATACCAAAACGAATACGAAGGCGAATAGAAAGCGATTACGAAGGCGGAAAGAAATACGTAGGCAAATAGGACGATGAATACCAACACTAAGGACCGATTTTACCAGCTCTGTTTAACTTTAGTCTCCAATTAATTGACATTACCGACTCCATAAGATATGGATGGATAAGATATGGATCGATGGCGATGTTTAAATGGAAATTAAAGTTAAACAGAGCTGGTCAAATTGGCCCTAAGACTAAGCCTAAGACTATTTATAAAAATTCGCCGAAGTTGAGCAAATGTTCATCAAAACTATAAGCTTTTTAATCAGACTTTTTAGAATTTTTTTGAGCATGCAGTTTTGTAGCCCATTAAATTTTACTGTAATAAAGTAGATTTTTGACAATTTTTTTCAATTTTGTTGTAAGAAGAAAATGAGCAACACCTTTTTAAATAACTATACCGTTTAAGTAAATAATTACTTAACTACATAAAAATTTAACTTTACAAAGCAAAAATATTTCACCTGAAACTGACAGAGGTTCAAATTGTAAACATTCACTGATTAAGGATTACAGCAACACACAGCATAAGTATATGGATACAGTTAATATAAATTCTAACGTTCATAGGGATATCGGAGCGCAATATACGCTTGAGTACACAAAAATAACCACCTTTATTTGTCAAACACTTTTCGCTGAACTCTTATACATCTTAACTTGTCAACAAAGCACGCGTGACGCGTCTCTCCAAGCGGGTAGTGAGTAAACTTGTTTTCAGCGCTTTAAATGATGGCATAACTTAAAGTGCACTCACCTCTACAAAGCTTTGGGACTATGTGTTTTTGTAACACACACACACATACATATATGCACATCCCTATTTGTGAGCTCATGAAAATCCCACCATAGATGCAATTCTTCTCATCCACAGCTTTTGAATTAGAACAAAAAAAAAGTTAGTCTCACATCACACTGTAACTGCATTGCCATCGAAGCGGAAGCAAAGGTCAACGGTTGCGGCGAAATTTGATGATAAAAGTCATGTGTTCTCTCTAACTATTACCTTTCGGGCATTCAGGTAAACAAACAAACAGTGAACTACTGGTGCTACTACTAGCTGTATACGAATATGTAACTAACTACGTGTCTGGGTAAATTTACTTTTATATAAATATGTATATAGATGTACGTTTTAACATACTACATGCATACAAACATACATATGGAAGTATAGCCGCCATTTGTTGCCAAGTTTAATGGCCGCCAGACATGTCAATCGTCTGAGGAGTCACACGATGCCGAGGAGGATGCCTCTGCTAGGCATTGATGGTTTACGAGGCGGTTCATTGCGAAATCTCAGCAAACTGCAAATGTGTGTCTAATGATTTCTATGCCAGCCTCTAGACAATTTGCCTGTGCTCGCCACTGGAGCGTTTGTGTAGCTCTGGTATAACTACATAGTGCGTGTGTGTATGTAGGGTCTTGGTAAGGTTAGGCGACCTGATGTCGTCACCAGCGTCATTGTTTGTTTACTCAATCGTGCAAGGTTTTCAATAAAAGTTCAACGTCGCAGTTTGTAGCGCATAGCTGATGATGGCGATGGTGATAACGGTTGTTGTTGTTACGTTTTTTCTATGTTGTTTGCAATTTTCTTCGAATGTCAACAACCTCAGGTAATTCATAGACAAGTCAGCAAAGTAAATATTATTTTTAGAAAATAAATACTCAAAGATTTTATAATAAATAAATGTGGATGAACTTGTATATGTATTTTTGCGGATTAGTTTATACAAATGTATGAACGAGTACATGATGTGCCTCTTTTAAATTGGGTGTGCGATATGTTGTAAGCAATTTATTGCAATTTCCTTGGAGAAGACAATGGGCGGCTTGGATCCCCAGTGGATATTAGTGATGGAGATGCTTAAATGCTTTTGTATTTAAAGTACCAATTTAAACGGTTCAGGAAAAGAAACAATAATCGATAATTTTTACTTTTTTTAATTTTACGAGTCTTAATTTTCTTTCTTTTTCTGGATTTTTCGGGATTCTTCGTGTTTAATTTTTCGGGATCATTCGGAATTTTTCCTGACTTTTAGGGATTTTTTCGGGATTTTCGAAACTATTTCGGGGATTTCGCTAGCTCTCGCGATTTATTTTGCATACAGTATTTAGTGAAGCCATAAATACTAAATAAGTAGATAATTCAGTAGTTTTATACTCAGTATTTAGTCCTCTGAAAATAAGTAAGTAAATACATTTACTTACCTTCCAACGGTTGGCCTTGCGATTCATTGATTTTCATCGCAAAAGCCAATAGAACGGTGAACTGAATCCACTTGAATTGGAATGGAAGATCAGTTCGAATAATCGGAATTCATTGGATAAGGACTTCTTCTCCTTTGAATTTGCCCTTGATGATCGTCGCTTGAATCACATTGTTCATCAGTTTCTTGACGGAAAGCCGCGTACCATTGCACAATTTCGGATCATTCAGATTCTGCAACATGATTATGATCGATCTTCAGCTGTAAATTATGCGGCTTAGTTCCTGGCACATTAAGGGAGTTCAAAATTCCGTCGGATAGTTGGTGCTTCATCCTAGTCGGTCGCGCTGTAAACGGATTTGTACGAATACACTTTTCCAGCGATTTGATTTTGAATAATGAAATTCAAGCTATCGACATCCTCATTCTTCACTGCAAGTATTGGCACTGTGCACATCCGGGGAACACTTGGTGATGAGTTCCTCCTTCGACGATGTGATGTCGCAAAAATTTTGCAGGGAACGATATTAATTCAGTCGAACCATCAACAGGAATTAGGCCATTGCCAAGCGCCAGCAGTTGTCTGGAGAATTCAGCAGCCGGTGGATCGTTTTGCAATGCTACTCCCATTTTCATGGTCACAAACACGACGATTTCAGGCATGCATTAAGTTTATCGGCAGCAGTAGATTTCAAGATGACGGGAAGCGTTTGATGAAAATCTCCGGAGATAAATATCACAGCCTCATCAAATCGTTTCGAATCGTAAATGCTTCATTGTTCAACTGCCTCCAAAGCTCGTTTATGCGCCATCCAATTCTTGGTCATTGTGCACGTTGGCTTGTCAACCGTGAGAAGATTCATCGGCAGCTTAAAAGCGGAATGTGCAGTTCGACCGCCTTCCAAAAATGTGGCAGCAATGCCAGAGGATGCAACAGCCAACCCAATTTGAGAGTTTGACCGAATTGTTGCCAGAATCAACGCAATGACGAATATCTTGCCTGTCCCACCGGTAGCATTGAGAAAGTAAATGCCTCCCGTTCCAGCGTCAACAACCTTCATCAGAAAATCGTACACGGTTTTCTGCTCGGCATTCAACAGCGGCACATTCGTTGCGCATCTTGTCGTTAATTTCGAGATTGGAATTCGAAGTTGTCGTGCGAACTCTATGGAAAATGTCGTCAACCATCTCGTCCTTGTATTTGTCCCACAAAGCGGTCGGGTTCGACAGATGACATGTGGCTATGATGATCGCAAAGAATGAACGAATTTTATTCGCTGGCGCAGAAACAGTTGCGCGGCGAGCGTTGAGTCCCAATATGTATCGTTTTCTAGCAAATTCAAACGTTGGCAAGCCTCCCGAAAAATGGCGAAAAACTCGAAATTTTCCAAGCTTCACAACAAATTTTTAATCTTTACATCGTCCAGAATCATCAAATCATGCGATAAAATGCAAGATTTCGTCGAAAAAAAATTCAAATTTTTCGCGTTCTTCCGGAATTTTCCGATTTTTCCACTAAGAATTTTCTATTTTTCCATTCCGAAACAATTGCACATAAAAATCCATACAAAAAAAATTAATTTTAGATTTTTCCAATTTCCCGAATTTTTCAAGGGGTTTTCCCAAAATTTTCTTTCGTAAGAACGTTCTCCTGGCAATTACGAACACCTAAAAAAAGTTGTAAGCCAAATCGGCCCAGCCGTTCTCAATTGATGAATTACTATACATTTTTCACACCATTTTTATATATATAGATAATAGTTATTATTGATTTTTATTTTATATATCAAAAATAACATTTATTTTTGATTTTTATGGAAATAATCTACAAGTAACAGTTATTTTAGATTTTTATAGCATATGTCTCAGATAACAGTTATTGAAGACTTTTATTTATAGACGTAATCAATAAATATCAGTCAGTGACTTTTACTTATGAAGGTCATTAATATAAAACAGTCACGGATTTTAATTTTTTTATTCATACCTATAAAGGTCATTATCAGTCAGCATAAGTCGCTTTTAGTCCTTAATGTATAATTTATACAAATGACTTTAGTAAGTACGACTTAAAAAAAGAGCCGCGCGCATCACCCTACACGTGATAGAAGTTAAACAAACCTCTTTAAAAATTTGGTCTGCACATTAATAAAAAAACCCAACGAGTCCAATCTGCTTTCACATGCACATACTTACATATTTCTTCCACTTTAGAAATTAGAACAGATATTGGTTCCAGTTGTCACCTTATCACGAGTAACATCGATACGTGGGCTACATCTCCCATAAACACACAAACGCGTACTGACTAGCTTCCCTGCAAAAAATTTCTCTAGCCCAAAAATAGCTAAAGATAAGTTGCTTTTTCCACAACACTAGTTCGCGCTCAATCTCCGAACAACGACTTTAACCGTCTGCATTCCGATGTATATAGTTCAGAGATAGTCCCAAGAAAAATACATTGTGCGTGCACGCTGATACTTGTATACATAAGCGAATGGAAGTTACACTTGAATTTTTAAGTATCCAGTGCCTTCCGTCGCATTCCAAACCAATCATTCCAAGTCTTGTTCTGTTAGATATTATTTAAGAACTAGTAACTTTACTTCATGGGGGCACTTGCGCACTGCCGGGTTATCACACGTAAAGCGACGAGAAGAGCGAAGAAATCAAAAAATGACACTTAAACTTGACTTTAATCCTTCGCTTGAATTCTATGCGCTGACATATCTACGCACGTAGACTCTACGACGAGAGGCACATAAACACACAAACGCGTTCTGTTCGTATGGTTCCATAGTGGTGTGGCCAGCGAAGTGACGATAAAAGCGAGGAAAACAAAAACAAAACCACTTTAATTTGACTTCAGCACTTGGCTTGAATTCTACGTGGTGAGATATCTACAAACTTTGTATCTTTGTGTATAGGTCGCTTTCTTTCTCTTTTTCCCTTTCTCTATGCTATATCTTCCTTCTTACTCATGTAGCGAAAAAAGTTTTAAAAATTGCCCACTCCATTTACGACACCGCCGCCTAAGAAGTTTCACTTCAAAAACAAAAATTCGTGACTGTTTAATATTAATTACTTTTATAAGTAAAAGTCACTTACTGATTTTTATTGATGACTTTTAAAAGTTGAAGTCATTAATAACGGTATAATATATAATATAAAAATCAAAAATAACTGCTATTTGTATGTAGATTATTTAAATAAAAATAAAAAATAACTGTTATTTTGGAATTATAAAATAAAAATCATAGATAACTTTCATTTAAGGAGTAATTAAATAAAATTTCTAAAATAATTTTTAAAGAGCGATTTTTGTAAAAAAAAAGTTGTAACTGTTACGGTCCTGTTTAAAATCGTTCACGAGCCATCCACTGATGGCATTGTATTGCAGCCAATTCATTTGAATGAGATGTCCGGGTATTTCTTCACAACTTATTGTCCAACTAGTATATTCTTTTATCAAGTAAATAGCTGACGTTGTTGGGGCGCATTCCTAGTATTCTGTGAAATCTACTGGCCATTAACCCTCCGATAAAACTAGCTACACACGACGAACATCTGCGCGCACATGTGCGCCAACATTCTCGCTGTCGTTTGCTACAAACGGTGAGCGGCTCATAAGTGATTTTGTCGTCATAGCGTAAAGATGGATAGTAAAGACGCGGACGATGCAATTAAAATGCTTATGACTTAGGTTTTTTTATGTATCTGTTACTTAAATTTATTTATACTTTACTTGTATGTATTTACATACATATCTTCTTCTTCTTCTTGTTTGGCGCTGAAACCGCCTAAGCGATTTTGGCCGAGTCCAACAAAGCACGCCAGTTGTTTCGCTTCTGTGCCAACTGACGCCAATTGGAAATGCCAAGTGAAGCTAAGTCCTTCTCCACCTGGTCTTTCCAACGCAGAGGAGGCCTTCCTCTTCCCCTGCTACAACCAGCGGGTTTCGAGTCGAATACTTTCAGTGCTGGAGCGTCTGTATCCATTCGAACGACATGACCAAGCCAGCGGAGCCGCTGTACTTTAATTCGCTGGACAATGTCCATGTCGTTGTAAAGCTCGTACAGCTCATCGTTCCATCGCCTGCGATACTCGCCGTTGCCAACTCGT
>JAPVRG010044479.1:0-10128 GCA_029783565.1 Rhagoletis cerasi
ATTTCAGATCGCTTATTATTTGCATTTTTTTTTTGCATTTTTTACTTGCTTACGAAATTTCGAAATAATCAACGTTTTTTTAACAGAATATGTGTACGAGTATAAGATAAATACATATAAGTTTATGCATAAAAAATATATATTTTTTTTTAAATCAATGCAAGCATAAGTTGCAATATGACTAAAGCGCCAAATACACGACAGAAGTATTTGCGCAAATTCAAATTGGTTCAAATTGGAATCTTATTTGATTCTTATTTGTTCCAATTTGTATTTGCGCAAATACTTGTGTCGTGTATTTGGCGTATTAACAGCAGAAACTATTTCATTTGGCTACAGTACTTCAGTGTATGCGTGTCTATATGTGTGTGTGTATATTGAGCCGCTGCCGCCAAAATTGTTCTTTCTTTGCTGTCATTGATTTTTTGCGCCATTCAAATACAACAACTTTGGCATCACAATTGAGCGCAATTAATTTTTTTTTTTGCTTTTCTCTTTCGTTTTGTTGAAAAGTAAATGCAAAAATTAAACTTCTTTCATCTCTTGAATTAAGTTTCTAGCTCTCAGGATCACACAATTTTTCATTAGTTCTGTTGTCGTTGCTGTAAATTTTTCTTTAAGAAATAAATATGCAGGCACTTATTTTTTAAGAGCTGCAAACTGATTTAAGAAATTTTGATAGAAGAAAATTTCTGCTTCATTTCTTGAGCGTTTTTTATCAGGGTACGAAAATAAACCGTACAAAACAATACACAATTGCTTATCGACTATTTATTGATTTGTATAGTTTTGTACAAATGATGGAATGTTCTTCTTTGTTTTGTACCGAACTTTTGAAGTAATAAACGAAACGAAATAGTAACGTACAATAAAGTTTGTTTTCGTACACTGTTTTTTATATGAATTTTTTGTTTTTCTTGAGAGCTAGATACTAAGCTTCAACTTTTTTAAATACATACATATGCATATGTATGTACATTAGGGTAATCCAACAATTTTTTCCCAGCCACTCCCCAGCACTGAAAAGAATATCCAAAATAAGGGGCCTTGAAGTTTTTCATATATTTTATGTAGAGAAAATAGATATTTTTCGTAGAAATGCTATAAAATCATTAAAAATAAATATTTTCTGATCGAATACTAATATAACCCATCAGAAATCTTCAAAGAATAAAATTATAATGCATATGTAATTTTAAAGTTTTACTGACTGCTTTTTCATAACTGATAATCTCATCTCTTATTTACAAAAATTAGTTATTTCATGTGTTCATAACCATATCACGCACGTTTTGAAAAAAAGTTTGTAAAATGTCGAGTTAAATGTGCGTCATAGTTCCATTGTTGGAAGATTTTTGAAGGGAAATATTTTTATTCGATCAAAAAATATTTATTTTTAGATTTTGTAGCAATTCTACGAAAAAATTTATTTTCCCATCTAAAATACGGTTCTTTTTATTTTCCATTTTCTATAATTCGGGGGGATGGCAGCAAGAAAATTCTAAAGGTTCGATATTTTCCTGTGTGTTTTTGAAACACCCTAATATACATGGTAAAATACATACAAACTTATGGACGATTCGTGCAAGAGCTCATCTAAAAATATAGACAATCTCTCAGTAAGCAGCGTTCTTGAAGATACCTCTCTGATAAGTTGAGAGGAATAGAAAACTTGCAGGCGCCTAAAAGTATGCAGCATTTAGAAAAAAATTCTTTAAAAAAGTAATTTTTTGAAATTATTTCCGATTTTGCACGCAGGAGTGCATTCGAACAACATCCTTCCTTTCCTGATACTCAACTGCTGATACTCTACAATTTTACAAAAAAAAAAAAAAAGAAATGCCTTGTGAACGTATTCGTATTGTGTTTGTTTTTGCAAAGTAGAACTCAAATTTTTTGTTGGTCCAACACATTATCGGGGCGAGGCTATCACTGAATCCGTCGTCGTCCGATTTTCGTGAAAGTATGCATACGTACGTAGATTTCACGAACAATCCGACGACGATGGGATCAGTGATAGCCCTGTCTATTGCCAGTGTTGCCCAACGCTACTGCAATTATTGAAGCTCGAACACACTCCAGCATAAATATTTATGTATGCATACATACATAGCCTTTGTGAGCGCCTAAAAGTATGCTGGCTTTTGCAATGTTTTACACAAAACCTGTTGCCTTCGATATGTCGCTTCAAAATCGTTTAACTATCGACCTCAATAAAACTACATATCGTCACCGGAAATGCATCGCCACATGAAATTCAAAAGGACTAACTACCAAAAAATTAAAAATTCACTTTTTGGCTGATATGATGCATTTCATCGAATTACAACGCCCAACATCGTGCTATATAAAAAAAACATACTTCCAGGAGACATGCTGTTTCAACGGCTTCAAGAATGCGCATGCGTGGTTAGCCCCTGCGGTAGCACCCTAGCAGTTCCTGCTCGCTCAGCACGATGTTATGCTTCCTAACTTTGCACATTTTGTGCCTCGCTGTGTGTGTTGCTTAGGTGTCATCAGAATGCAACCAGTGACAGTCCTAGAGGCCGTGTTCCCACAGGTGTGAAACTTCGCCTGTGTCTCCTCCATCATCCTAGTCCCCAAGCTTTTACTGTTAAAGGTAACACCAAACACTGTTGAATTATCTACCGGTATGTCTAAGTTCTGCTTGACTTCCTTCGTTTAGGCCGCCGTTGATTTCGCTGCAGAGAGTGTTAGTTTCCGTGCAGTAAGGAGGTTGGAAAGGCTTAAAAGATATATCCACACTTTTAAAAGCATACGACGCTATCAACAAATCTTCCAAATATTAACTTTTAGGCGCTCAAAACCGTACGCTGAAGAAATTTGAACAGTTTTATGTAGTACAACTAAACTCTTTTCCACAGATTCTCCACAGTCATACAAACTTAAAACTATTTATTTTCAGCTGCTGCTGTCATCATGCACGCAGCGCAGACAGCATACATTTAGGCGCCCCACGCAGTTTACAAAGCAAATAAATCATATTCACCCTCATTGCGAGAGTCGTGTGGAATGCAAGTCTTTTTCGAGAGTCGAATCGTATAGAAAATTTCCCGTCATTGCCTAAAATTTCCACTCCGACTATGTAGTGTATTAAAACGAAAAAACAGCACGACTGTAGACAATGCTAGTGTTGTCGAGTCGTGAAATTTTGTCTAATTTACGACTTACGCAATGAGGCTGATTATTAAATAATAGCGCGCTCTAACAGAAGGTACAACTACTGTTAACGGCACCACGCACGCTTGGGACGGGGAGTTACAAATATATTCTTTGCTTTAGCTTATTTTAATGATATTAGATTTGCTTTTGGTTTCTTTTTCCAAACTAAAATTCATTACAAGAATGCTTTTGTTTTATTTTGTAAACTTGTAGTTAAAAAAAATAAAAAGAATTTCGCAGCTCTCAGATACACATACATAATTAATAATAGCTACAGCTCCGTCTACGACCACTTCAGCAGCATTCATACGTTTGTAAACTTCAACATGTTTCTGCTACACAACAAGAGTAAACATATAGCACCGTGCGACAGTAAATTTCACACACACAAACAATTAATCAGGGTTATCACTGAATTCATGATTAATTGAAAAAATTATTTAAAATATGCATTGCAATGTTGGACAACAATAATATGGGTATCAAATAAAAGAGAAAATTCTGTAGCATTGAGATTAAATATTTTGTTGCACAAGAACGAATAGTTGAAAATGTCCTTTTAAAATTTTATTCTGGAATATCCTTGAACATTTGCACTAAAAATACATTTTTTTTTTAATTCTGCAGAATTTTCTCTTTCATTGGTACTCATATTCTTATTCTACAATGCACTGAATTTTTTAAATCATTTTTGAATCAATCAAATCACTGAATTTTCAGTTTAAAAAGAAAAACCCTGCCATCAGAGAAAAACTGAGAGCGCAGTTTTACTATATATGTGGCCCCTAGTTTCGTGAGTATATATGTACATTGCTTCGTGTTTTGCATTTTTTTTTTGTTTTTTGTCGCACGGTGTAAGTAATTATTTATCAAGAAATCAAACTTCAGAGTGTTTTTTGTTTACGATTTCGTTTTATAATTATTAAAAATTATATGAATTATCATATCTTTTTTATAAAAAAAAAAAGTGAACGACTTTTTGGATTGTACGATGTTTGAATGTTTTTTTCTACGCTTTTCATACATTGTTGGTGTTGTTGTTGTTGTTGTAGTTGTTATAAACATTGCATGAACGAGTGTGTTTATGTTACTGTGTGTGTATGTGTGTGTTTGCGTTTGTGTGCATATGTGTGTGTGTAAGTGTATTATGCCGCTACTTGAGTGGTGGTGATGTGATTCCAATTTTTTTGTTTTCGTTCATAATACACATTACATAAGCCCGCCAAAAAGCCATTGGGTTTTTCCATTTTAAACAGCCAAATTTTTTTAACATCAACAAACACATCCTCAATCTTTATACAACAAACTTTACATATTTGTTACTTTTGTTTTTGCATTTTTGCGATTGCGTTTACCAGTCGTTATTACGAAAATATAATAGTTCGAAAAGATCAATTACAATTATACATAAGTATGTTGGTAAAAAATTGGAAAAAAATGAACTGAAACATTTTGTTTTTTTTTTGTTTAGAAATTAAGACAAAATTTTGAGATAATAATGATAAAGTAATTATACTTAAATTATGTGTATTTGGAATTTCGGAAATCTTGTGATGCTGAGCAGAAGGTACGCTATGAGGGAAAACGAGGATATCAAAGAGTGCACAAATGATGTCCAGTTTTAGAAGCAGAAGAAGCGAAAATTTTGCAATTCTAACATATATTTTTTATTATTTCCTTTTTGATTTTTAGTTTTCTGCTTGAACGAAAAAATCCAAAATCTTTTTGTGCTGTTCTCTCCATTCCGGCCTCTGCAGTGCGCACTTTTCACTCAGCAGACAATTTTCCCGTTACACAAGTGAGAAAAAATATTGAAATTACGAATGATACAAAACGATTGCATTTTTCGTGATAGTAAAAATCGAAAAAGCATCATATGTTGTTTGCGTGGGTGAGCACAAGTGGTTGAAGTGGAATGGTTTAATTTGCGGTCTCTAAACGGCCTTTAAAAATCTTGCGAGTCTGGAAACCTGCATTGCGCCAAATTCGAATTAGTTTTTCTTAACTTCAAAATAATCCGCTGGTTTCCCATATGTTTCAGTATTTCTCACCTAAAAGTGCCATAGTGGGCATTTCAATTTACGTTTTTTAAACACTTTCTGTTGCCTCCCGCCCCCCTTCACCTGTACTCACACACACAATTACATGTTGGATTATTATTAATTATTATTTTTTTTAATTTTGCAATTAAGTATTATTGAAATCGAGTTGGTACTCTTAGGGAAAATAGTGGAACAACAAAACGTACGAACAAAAGAAACGTGTGTCTTGTGTTCAAAATTGCATGAATGTTGTTGTTTGTTTTTGTTTTTAAATATATACGTAGGTATGTATGTATGTAAGTGTTCGTAGTAGTAAACTTTTCGCTTATTAACCACTAGCCGTTGCCGATTGAAAGTATTCGTTGCCTAGATGTTGTCCAGCGCCTGCTGCTACGCGCATACGTCGCTGCATTAACAAACTCTCGCTCGGCGGTGAGAGTCCAATGCCCAGTGTACCAGGTGATGGTGGTGAGCCACTGCTGCCGCCCATAACAGTCCCATTTCCGAAGCCGCCGCCGGCACTGCCGCGCGACATACCGCCCGTTGGGGAATGCGTGAAACGGCCTGAGCCTATGCGCGGCTGGTATTGATGACTGCCTAAAATTTGGGCGCGCATTACGCTGCCATAGCCGCCGTCACCACCACCGCCGCCGCCGCCGACACCGCCCTCTTGGGTGGGCGAGTAGCGTGGCTGCGTTGGATGTTGGTAGCTACGGCGCTGTTGCATGCCGCAATTGCGTGCACCTGTATAGATGCAATCATTGCGCCAGTTGTGTATGGCACCAGAAGAACCGCTACCGCTATCGTCGGATGGTGGCGAAGCTCCGCTTACACCAACATGGCTGTTGTTGTAACTATTGGCACTACTAGTGGAGCGAGCGTTATAGTAGTAGCCGCCATTACCGCCGCTGCGTTGTTGACCTCCTGCATTCCAACCGGGCGAATGTACGCCGGGCGAACGATACTTGTTGCGGTAATTGTTGGCAGTTACTCCATCTCCGGCGCTGCTGCCACCGTTTATTAAAATGCCACCACGGCTGCGCCAATTTTCTGCCGTTTGACCACAAGTCTGTTGCTGCTTGTTTTTGTTGGCATTGTTGCCGGCTGAGTAGCGTCTATGGTTGTTGTTATATTGTTGCTGCTGTTGTTGGCGACGCGTATAGCCGGCCGCATTGGCGTTGTTGGTGCTGTGCGAGCGTGGTCTGCTGTAAACAGCAACATCCTCATCCTCATCGGCATCGTCCTCAAGTTCAGCATCGTAATTATTATTCTGATATGCATCGTAATCGTCGTCAATGCCGACGCCGGCGCCGCGGCCGCCGGCACTACCAGGCGCAAAGCAGACATTACGCTGTGTTTTATTAGCGCATGGCGAACGTTTAGTTTTCAATAAAGTTTGTTGCTTTTGATTTTGCTGTGCTTGTTGCCGCGGCTTTTGATTTTGCTTTTGCGGCTGCTTCTGCTGCTGTACTTGTTGTTGTTTTTGTGTTTGCTGCTGTTGCTGCTGCTGATTGCCAAAAGTCGTTCGCATTGTTGTCGCCACGGTGGTGGTGGAAGCCGCTGGCACTACTGCATTCGCGTCTACCGCTGCTGCTGCTGCTGCTGCTACTTCTTTGCCCAGCACCGTCTGTTGTTTACCTTTGGCGCTTGCCGGAGTACTTGCGTCGTCGAAAATGTTCTCGTGTCCATTCTCGCTTTGTGTCGCTGACGGTTGTTCGCACTTAGCAGCAATTTTTCCTCTTTTGTCATTGTCATTGACTGCTGCAGTCTCAAATGCGGCTCCGTTCACTGACGTGGCAACAACAATATTTGCAGTCTCATTAAATTCAGGTAGCGTTTCTTTCAAATCACTAATACTAGCCAATAAATTGGCATGTTCATTTGTTGTTGTTGTTTTTATGTTATCTCCTCCTCCATCGATTTGGTTATTTATTTTTGCTTTGTTTGCCTCTATTTCTGCCTTCGAGGCATTTCTATTGCTGCTGTCGTTGGTGGTGAAAGTTGTTTCTGTTGTATGTTCTGCTCCAGCATCGGTTGTTGTTTTTATTGCTGTATTTGAATTGGTGAGTGTTACATTATTAATATCACTTCTTGGAAGTTGGCATTGTTCAGCGGCCAGCAACAAATCTTTAGCTTTGTTGCTGCCTGCGCCGCTGCTGCTACGATTAACATTACAGTTATTATCATTATCAACATTCTTAGCTTCAATATTATTATCTTGGATATTATAATAAGTTTTGAATTTTTCTTCTCCATATGAATTTGCATTGAAATTCCATTTCGGTTCGTTAGCAAACTCGTTTTGCTGTTGTTGCTTTATCCTTTCGATGTTTTCTTGCTTGTATTTGAAAACGTTTTCATCAACATCGAATTTTTCCAATAAATTGTTTTCATCACCATCATCATCATGATGATCAACATTAACATAAGCATTATTCTCAAACATTCGCTCCTGCTTAACTCTCTCCTCCTTCCACTCGTTGTCATCCTCTGCATTCTCTGCATCTGCATCCTTACGCTCATTATGTAATTTATTATAACTTAATTCAAGAGCACTTTCAGCTCCTGCTGATGTCTCCGCCTCCTTGGTTTGCATGGCACCCTGTAGTAATGTTGTCTTACTGCGTTTGTCATCACCCCCAACACAGGAACTATCCTCCGCATCACTAGTAATAGCATTATCACCATAATCGCCGTGACGATAACGATTCTGCTCCTCCTTCACCGTATCTCCGCCCATATCTAACTCCCCCTCCTCTTCATCGCCATCTACATAGTATCCCGGACGCCTGTTGTAATCGTCATAGTCATGAGGCGTATAATTATCACTGTTTCTTGCTTCCATCTCCTCGCCTTCAAACTCCTCATCTACGTTATCCAAATCGCGCCAATAATGGTGACAGTTCTCAATGTCACTCTCATCTTCTCCATCATCTAGAAAATGTCTACGTCTGGCCATCTCCTCCTCCTCATCGTCGTCGTCGGCGGTGAAGTGCCCGACATGACGTTCGCCCACATGCGCCCACTCCTCATCTTCGTCGAGCCGTCCGAATGCCTCTAGCGCCTCCTCGTCGTCATCGTCTTCCTCATGCACGTTCAGTGTCTTGAATGATGAAGCGCCCGATTGAAAGATGCTTGACGATTTACCACCAGCTCCGCCAACGCTGCCATTATTGCTGCCAAAGCGACTTGACTGACGTGTGGCATACAAATTGCTGTTGCGACCGCCATATACGGACCGATTATTGCTAATGCTCAGCGTATTGTTCATGGAACGACTACGTGGCGGTGGTGGTTTGATAAATATTGGGGGACTGTTGTTATCCGTGCCGCGATTGTGGGCGTCAAGTTGTATTTGCGACGGCTGATAGATGTTCGGACGCTCCTTCATGTAGTCGTAGCGCATGGAGAAGTGTTGCAAGATCACGCGTTTCACAGCCATAGCCGATTCGGCGAATTGCGATATTTCGCGCGCAGATTGATTGCTGAAATGTGAAAGTTAGCGATTAGTACAGCAATATTAGAAAATGAATAGGAAACATTTTAAACTCGAGCATTTATGCAAAAGCAGCAGTTGCTTCATTTATCAAAAGCTAAGTTTAAGTTTTGTTTGTTTTTTTTTTTTTATCTTTTCTATTAAACAACTTACCGCCTTATATTGCCAGGAGTGCGCAGCGCTTTACGCCGATTTTCCATTTTCTTACTATCGGCCGGATTCTCTTCCTCGGAAAATTTGATCCATGGATGATATAAAACGGCTTCGGCACTCAAACGCTTTGGCGCTTCCTTGACGAGCAGGCCACGAATTAAGTCTTTGGCCTCTTTGCTCACATCCCTCCATTCAGCCTCGGGAAAGGAAAAACGTCCTAGAAGAATGCAACAAAAAACCAAATGTGTTTCGTTTAATTACGCACATTCAAATAGAGTAGTGCTGTTTATACTCCAAATCCCGCTTACCTTCTTGTATGGACTCGAAGAGCAACTCTTGACAGGTGCGACAGTTCTCGCCACGATTCCAGCCGCAATCCTGTTCACAATTGCCCGAAAATGGTGGATAGCCACATAATAGAATATAGGCAATCACACCAAGCGACCACAGATCACAACGTTTGTCATAGTAATTTGCCTCGCCAACGAATAGATCAACAACTTCGGGCGCCATAAATTCTGCGCTACCGACCTAAGAAAAGTGAGAGGTTAAAGTTTAAATCAAAAGCAGCACAAAAAGATTAAAAGAGAAGAGAAGCATATTTCTAAGTGCGGAATTTTGGTATTTCATGTAAATTTTATTTCTACTCACTGGTGTTAGCAGTTGTGGGGTTGCCGATGGCGATGACACGTCTGTGGTGAATTTGATGCCCGATCCCAAATCGAAATCGCAAATTTTAATCGGGCACAATTTATCCGGATTTACACATAAAATATTTTCCGGCTTCAGATCACGATGGGCAATGCCTTTCTTGTGCAGAAAATCTAAGCCAGATGCGATTTCTTTGATGATTTGCGCTGCCTCGTGTTCTGAGAAACAAATTTGCTCTTGGATGCGCCTCAAAAGGGGGCCGCCATTAATCTGGAAAATTATAGTAGCACAAATTATAATTATTTTTTTTTTATGTAATTATTTACATGCTTTTTTTTAATTTTTTTTTTCAGCCCATTTTCATTTCCATACGTATGTACATACATATCGATGGTCCTCTGCATTAACGACGCAACTCAAAAAACAAAAACTTGACTAAATACTGAACGTGGCACATGTGTATAACCCTTGTCTAATCCATGTATAATCCTTATCAAATCTTTGTAAAGCAGTCATTAAGATTTAGTAAGGATTAGACAAGGATTAGATTTATGGCCACTGTTCAGAAGAAAGGGTGTCATTGCAGAGAACCATCGAGATGTA
>JAPVRG010044596.1:0-10138 GCA_029783565.1 Rhagoletis cerasi
CTAAATGTTCTTAATTATACCATCAAAATTTAACACGCTTTTATTAATAAAATTAGGACTGTGATATAAACTGGAAGATTTAATAATTTAGGTGTAAAGTTTTAATGTTAAAAATATATAATTATGTACAATATGGAATTATTTTGTCGCAGACGAAGAAGCCTAATTATCGTTAAAGGTTACAATGAACTTATAAAGTGTTATAGTTCTTTACAGTCAATTTATTTCTTACTTTTTAGTTAATTTTATTAACCAATAATAAAAGCTTATTTTTAAAAAAGTTTTTTTTTCTTTAATTTTTCTCTTAGTGAACCTACTAAGCTTTTTGTCAGAGCTTTATCGCATACCATTTTCGACAGAAGATGTCGCTTGCGATACAGTGAGTTGTAAGCCGAGCTTGAACTCGTACTCATTTCTAGTTACTCGAGATTAGGTTTCCGAGTTTAGAGAAGATGCTACTTCTGACTGCATTGAAAATGCAAGAAGAGCACTGTTCATTTTCCAAAGAAAATTCCATAATTGGAAAACGCCAGTATATAAACGCCCATGTGGTTAGACTCAGTCTTTTTCCTGATGGATCACAGTTTCGCCAACACTAGTAACATTAACTTCAATTGAAAGAGTTTCGCGCAAAGTGGTTTTTTATTTTGACTAAAGGAATCTACTTACGGAGTAGATCCTTTCAAGAATTTATTACGAGTTTCCGACCCCAAACCAACCAGGTATGTAAAAATAAGAACCAAAGGGCAATAAGAAGCCGTAGTTCTTACGTTATTTTCTCTTTCAGTGCATCTGTACGTCCAGTCGAGTCAGATCCCACACAGGGGCCTTTCTGAAGTAAAACTAGCTACATATCCACTGCCCCTTTCTTGCACCTTATTGTGGGGGTATCTACTTTTGCATATCGCACGGAATTTGGTGACTGTCTCTTTCTGCCACTGGACCTCCGCAACGAGATCACGCGGGTTGAAAGAAACTTTGAGCGCTTGCAACTTTGGCTACACGAGCTGGCGGAGCCCGCTGCAGCTGATCACCTCAAACTTCACTGTCCGTAGAGCTACAACACCAGTTTCTTTTGAGAGTGCCTGAACACGGAACAGGCGTTTTACCTTTTTGACAAATGATCCCTTGGGAAAACGTGTAAAAACAAAGGAACCACCGCACAAAAATCTTGTGGCAACAAACTCACTTTTCAAGCGCGATCGACCATAAAAGCAAAACGGAGATTTTGCGAGCTTTAAAACTTTCTAAGCAAAGATTGCCAAGTTTCCGAAGAAACTAATGGCAGTTATTTTAAATAAAAAGCATATGCCCCTATAGAGAAAATTAGATTTAAGTAAAGGATGCCTTGAGGCACTCTTACCGGTTAGAGGGATAATATACCCTTGTGCACAAGTGCGCTCGGGTATAAAAATTAGAAATTTTATACAAAATAATGCTTTTTTGAAAAATTTTAATAGTCAGGCTAAAGCGAGTTTAGTTAACTATTAACATGAAAAAAATCAGTAAGATACATGTTTTGAATCAGTAGATAATAAATAATTAATGAATTTATTGAAAAAAAGTTAATTACAATAACTTTTGTAAAAGTTCGAGTTTTGCAAAATTGTTTAAATTGTATTTTTTTATGGTTGTTAACCGAATAAAGTGATTTGTGCGAAAATATCTTCACCATCGAATTTTGGGTGGCCCACTTGAGAGATTTTCACTCATATGCATGTTATGTACATTCCTCTTCTTCTTTATTGGCGCTGTAATCGCCTAAGCGATTTTGGCCAAAACAGGACGCCAGTCATTTCTCTTCTGTGCCAACTGACGCCAATTGGAAATGCCAAGTGAAGCTAAGTCCTTCTCCACCTTGTCTTTCCAACGCAGAGGAGGCCTTCCTCTTCCTCTGTTACCAGCATCGCGACCCGCGTTGAATACTTTCAGAGCAGGAGCGTTTCTGTCCATTCGAAAGACATGACCTAGTCAGCGGAGCCGCTGTATCTTAATTCGCTGCACTATGTCTACATCGTTGTAAAGCTCATACAGCTCATCGTTAAATCGTCTGCAGTACTCGCCATTGCCAACGCGCAAAGGCCCGTAAATCTTTCGCAGAATCTTTCTCTCGAAAACTCCAAGAGCCGCTTCATCAGATGTTTTCATTGTCCATGCCTCCGCGCCATACACCAGCACAGGCAAGATGAGTTACTTATAGAGTGTGATTTTTGTACGACGAGGGAGGACTTTACTTCTCAATTGCCTACTCAGTCCAAAGTAGCACTTGTTGGCAAGAGTGATTCTCCGTTGGATTTCAAGGCTGACACTATTATTGGTGTTAATGCTGGCTTCCAGATAAATGAAGTTGTCTACTTTTTCAAACTTTTAACTGTCAACAGTGACGTGGGTGCCAAGACGCGTATGCTCTGACTGTTTGTGTACTGACAGGAGATATTTCGTTTTGTCCTCGTTCACCACCAGACCCATTCGCTTTGCTTCTCTATCTAATTTTGAGAAGGCAGAACAGACGAAGCTCTTGTTTCTACCGATAATGTCGATGTCGTCGGCATAAGCCAGCAATTGCACGCTCTTGTAAAGTATTGTGCCTGAGCGGTTCAGATCTGCTGCTCTTATTATCTTCTCCAGCATCAAATTAAAGAAATCACACGAAAGGGAGTCACCTTGTCTGAAACCTCGCTTGGTATCAAACGGCTCGGAGAGGTCCTTCCCAATTCTGACGGAGCTGGTGGTATTGCTCAACGTCATTTTACACAGCCGTATTAGTTTCGCAGGGATACCAAACTCACACATCGCGCAAAACAACAACTTCTTTTCGTGCTGT
Organism: Rhagoletis cerasi; assembly: GCA_029783565.1. NCBI lineage: Eukaryota > Metazoa > Arthropoda > Insecta > Diptera > Tephritidae > Rhagoletis > Rhagoletis cerasi. The sequence continues at coordinate 2,825 of JAPVRG010044596.1, forward strand.
CGAAAGCGGCTTTGAAATCGACAAATAGGTGGTGTGTGTCGATCCTATTCTCGCGGGTCTTTTCCAAGATATGGTAGGTTTCTTAGGTGTAAAGCCACACTGCTAAGGTCCAATCGTCGTCGAATGGGGGCTCGGATTCTTCTTCTCCACTACTTTCAGTGCTGTTGCTGTTCAATAGAGCGGAAAAGTGTTCCCTCCATAATTTAAGCACGTTCTGGATATCGGTCTCTAGGTCGCCATGGTTGTTCTTACAGGAGTTCGCACTGGTCTTGAAACCTTCCGTAAGTCGCGTAACTCTCTGATAAAATTTTGGAGCGTTTTTCCTGTCGGCCAGGATTTCAAGCTCTTCGCACTCACGTATTTCGTCCTCTATCTTCTTATTGCGGCAAATACGTCTCGATTCCCTCTTCAGTTCCCTATAGCGGTCCCCACATGGCTCGCGTTGCGCCCGATCGCAGCGTGGCCCTGTAGGCGGCACCTTTTTTCTCTGCAGCTTCTTGGCATTCCTCATCGTACCAGTTGTTTTTTCGGGCTCGCTGAAATCCGATTACTTCTTCGGCGGCGGTACTTAATGAGCGGGAGATGTAGTTCCACTGCTCGCGTATGTCGGCTTGTTGAAGAGCGCTCTCAGAGAGCAGGTGTGAGAGTCGAGTAGCAAATAAATTGGCCGTCTGTTGTGATTGCAGCTTTTCGACCCTCAGCTTTCCTTGCATTGTTGGACGCACATTTTTTGATGCACAGAGGCAGGTGCGTATCTTGGCTGCAACAAGATAATGGTCCGGGTCGATGGAAACATGCCTTCCGTCTATCACAACATGGTCGATTTAGTTTCTCGTTTTTCGATCTGGAGACAGCAATGTAGCTTGATGGATATTTCTATGCTGGAACCTAGTACTACACAATACCATATTTCGGGCCCCGGCGAAGTCGATCAGCCTCAGTCCGTTATCGGACGTTTCGTCGTTGAGGCTGAATTTTCCGACAGTGGCGCCAAAGATCCCTTCCTTGCTAACCTTGGCATTGAAATCACCAAGCACGATTTTGAGATCGTGTCGGGGGCAGCGCTCATATGTGAGCTCCAAGCGCTCATAGAAGAGATCCTTGGACGCATCGCCTTTCTCTTCCGTCAGGGCGTGGGCGCAAATGAGCGAGATGTTGAAGAATCTCGCTTTGATGCGGATTGTGGCTAGACGTTCGTCCACCGGGGTGAACGCCAGTACTCGGCGGCGGAGTCTCTCTCCCACCACAAATCCAACACCAAATTTGCGCTCTTTTACATAGCAGCGGTAGTAGACGTCGCAATGCCCCACGTGTTCCTTGCCTTGTCCCGTCCATCGCATTTCTTGGATGGCGGTGAGGAGAGGCACCTTCCCCATTGAGGGTCCGGATAGTCCAGGTGCCTACCCTCAAATCATAGTAGTCCTTTGTTCGTTTGCCGTGGTCGTCAACAGAAAGGGGGGATCTCATCCGAGGCCTTTTGTCCTTTTTCATTGGGCGGGGATTTAGCGTGGCGGTACCCAAACCCTGCGCACGCGTTGATTTACGCCTTCTCACTTTAGCTCACTCCCAAACGGGTGTTTGGATGGCAGTCAAAAGCTTTCCCCACTTACGTGGACTTCTGCGCACGGAACCATGTACATTAGACTGATTAAAAAAACGATTTTTCGAAAGCATCAAGAAAGAACATGTTGCTGAAAATTTGAGAGAAATCGGTGGTCGTTTAGGGGTTGCTCAACGCGAATTTCAATTTTTACTAAGTCGCGAACCTGAAATACATCTTCGTCAAAAATATCGTCTATTTACCACAAACATTGACCTAAATGTCTGAAATTTCGCTTATACTATTGCTAAAGACCATAAAATCGACTAATGTGAAATTTTGTTAAACAAATTTTTCACATTAATAAATAATTAAAGGTTAACTAGCGAAAATTAGTTAGTTGATTATTATGTATCCAAATAACTTTTTGAGCTCAAAATTGAGAAGAACCTTTAGCACACCTAAAGAAACTATAACACAACAAGAAAAACATCCGCACTCATAATTTGTTGGAGTTAACTAACTTTTTTTGGTGGCCGCTGTGGTGTAGTGGTAAGCAGTGCGCGCTTCCACTCCGCAGGCCTGGGTTCAAGCCCTGGTCAAAGCAACATCGCCAAAAAATTTTGAAAAAGGTTTTTTCTTAACAGCGGTCGCCCCTCGGCAGGCAATGGCAAACCTCCGAGGGTACTTCTGCCATGAAAAAAGCTTCTCATAAAAATACAATCGCCGTTCGGAGTCGGCGTAAAACTGTAGGTCCCTCCCCTTTGTGTGACAACGTCAAGGCGCACGCCACAAATCGGAGGAGAAGCTCGGCCAAACACTAACATATATGTAAGCGCCAATCTATTATTATTATTATTATTATTATTATTATTATTATTATTATTATTATTATTATTATTATTATTATTATTATTATTATTATTATTATTATAAATAACTTTTTTAACTTTTGGGACTATGTGGGTGGGTTAAATTCTGTCCAATTTAAGTTTAGGAGCGGCTAACACTGCACAGTGGCGAAACTATTCAATCTTGCACGAAAAAAGTCAATCTTTGACTTGTTAAAATCGTAAAAAATTTTGATGGCAGTTTGTTGTCAAATACCCATAGATTATAACTGTATCTCTGTTTTTCTCTTTATCCTCCTGCTTTTGAATCTATGACGCGTAAAAGTCGAGCAAACTAAATCAGTTCTCGTTGTGTATAGTTTTAGTGTAACTAAACGGGTTCACTGGTTAATCAATGACATCTGCAATAAATACTTAATTACACTGTTCTCTAGAATTTGACGATACTGAAGGTATGTATACTTTTTTCTGTATCATTTAGTGACTAAAGATTCTTTGCGTCTTGTGTAAAAAATTGTTCAAGTGATGTAGTTTTAGTATGTAACATTTTTGAAGTGAAACTTCTTAGGCGGCGGTATCGCAAAAATGGAGAGTGAAATTTTTAAAACTGAAAATGTTACATTAGTAAGAACGTGTGTCTGTGCGTGTGTTATGCAGCAATCCTGTTGCTATCACCCGCACGATGGCGCAATCTTTTTTACAACGCTTCGTTAAAAAAAAAGTGTAGACATCAACCACGTCAGCTAATTTTGGCTGCTTATTTGGTCAACTTTGGATCAGTGCTTTTCAACTTCTAAACTTTCCAACTCAGTGGCTTTATAACTGTTAAGTTCAGCACGATTTCTGTACATTGAACTCCGCTTATTAATTGATATTAAACTGTCAATTATGACTGGGACACACATGTGGTATAGATATTGTAATTTCAATGTTGTTGTTTGCCGCTACTTAGCAACAACTATAATGAATCGTAGTATGGGGGTGACACACGTGTTGTGGAATAGATCGTGATATTGATATTATACTACGATGTGTGTCTAGCATTACTGTGAGTGCGATTGTGTATTGCAGTGAGGAAGAAAAATTCAGGTGTTATGCTCATGTGTACACTATGTATGTACATTCATACAAACATATGTACATATGTGTGTATGTACACTGCAGGGAAACCGCGAACTAGTGAAACAAATTTTTAGTTCCGTACTATTCTTTCCAAAGTTACAGAATATTTATCAATCATTTTAATATATATAGCAAAATTTTATACAGACAAGACTAAAAAGTAGAAAATAAATAAAATAAAATAAAACTTTTTAATATACATAAGCACCACGCTTTTGTAAATGGACTAAAAAGTAGAAAATAATATTTCTCAGTCCCATAGAATTTGTTTTGATAACTAGATTTAAAATTTTCGCCAAAGCCATTATAAACAATTTATAAAATTGAAAATGAAAAGCGTGGGGCGCATGTACTAGACTTGAATTGATATAAAAAGTAATATACATATGTATCTATGTGGGTATATGAATATGGATCGCTTAAAACCGATCTCAAATTTGTAATTGCGCTGTAGAAATTTTTGGTCAATGTTATGTAGTTTGACTATTGTCAATTAAATTTTATGCTATCATTATTATATATTGACTATTGTCCATTCCTATTCGATGCATCAGGAAGAGCCAGACTAGGTTTTCTGCGATAAACTTCCCAGTTCGTATCCCTCAGATTCCTATAGGTTATGCTAGGAGGACGCGGTGCGTCCAATATAAACTGAATGTGCCTATGATCGGAAAAAGAATGGTCACTGAGGACCTTCCAATCCAATATACGGGGTACTAAGTTAGAGGAAACCAGGGTGAGGTCGAGGACCTCCTCACTGGCTGCAGTTACAAACATAGGGGCACACCCCTTGTTACATATATATAAGTCTTCACTTAATATAAATTCAAAAAATGACTGACCTCGAGAGTTTGTGTCCGTACTACCCCACATGATATGCCGCGAGTTTGTATGCCGCGAGTTTGCGTCGAACACTATAATGGCACTGGCCTTCCTGCGCTTGACTTCGGCTAAAGAGGTGGTTCCACCTCGTCATTATGTGGCATGTATGTGGAGATAAGCCAGAGTTCTCCGGCGTCTCCCTCCATTCTGGCCCTGTTTCTACCTGCGTTGCTCGCCGCTAGCAGCTTGTAATGCTTAGTTCTGAGTCCAGAAATACCGTTACTGCTCAGCCACGGCTCTTGGATCAGAACTACGTCAGCTCCACCTTGCTCAAGGTGAAGCAAAAGATTGGCGGAAGCCGCCTGGGAATGCTGGAGGTTAATCTGTAGGACCTTCATCCTCCAGAGTCCTCTCCATAAGCGCTAGCTCCGCGCTCTCACTTCCGATCCTTTCGAACAGCCGTCCGAGGCTGAAGACGGATTCCCCAGCTGAGGATCTGCCTCCAGTACTCTCAGCATCCGAAATGGCCGAGTCGACCTCCATGCTCATGGGATCACGCACCTCTCCACCATCCTCCGACGCTCCATGGGGAAGTGGGTCATCAGGCATGGTAGCGGTCGGGAGGACCCTAAGGACCACCCTGTCGAAACCATAGCTTAAGGCCGTTGAGAGCATCGATGGACTCTGCATTCAGCAGGTTCAGCGCTTGCCGATATGGTTCCTTCGTGCTCTCCAGACGGATAACCCTCCCATTATGCGTAGGGAGGGTTGGATTACAATTTCTCCGATCTCCCCTGGTGTGGAGGGATCAGCAGGGATCCAGACGCTTGTCCGAGGACGAAGAGGGAGATCCCTCTCTTCCACGGCCTCCAGCTTGGCTCCCTCCCAAACTTCTCCAACCAGGGATACTGCCTCCTTGTAGAGAGCCGCCGATCGCTCATCGGCGCAGACAACGAGCTTGTGTAGCCCATGGTGCCATCCGGCACTCTCATACCTTGGAGGTGGTCCGGGATTTCCTTTTACCACCTTCAAGAAAACCGCCGATATAGCCGCGGCCACCCGCTTCCACTCCTTCCTAGATATGGCGCTATCCTCCCTGTTCCGGTCGAGTACTCCCGGAACCTTAGCGTTTGCCTGCTTAGCGATTTCGCTAACCGACCTATAGGCCACCCCTGTCCGAAACCTTTTCGTGAGGGGCAACTTCTTCTCATCCGACCTTTGCCGTTTGACCACCTGCGTCACATTTGCGCCGCATTTGTCAAGCCCTTCCTTTCCCCTTCGCCGCTGAGCACCTTTTTGGCCACTAAAGTGCGCGAGCATGCTCTTCAGAAACCTGACCAGCCTGCTGCCCACCGTAGCGTTCCAAAATCTTGGTAGCCATGCGGCGGTCTGAGTGCGCCTTTCTAGCCGGCGTGGTGCGCCGGTTATGCCTATCATGAGGCACCCGTCCGGGGTTCCTAGAAACCCCCATCACTTGGGACGAGAGGCCTTTGCTGGCGATTCCACCAGGCACCAGGCCCCTACACCCCTCTTGCGATTTCGCAAGCGTCCTGTCGCTAGCCGGCGGGTTTCCGCCAACTCTCCCACCAAATCGTCCGTTATTTGAAGCTGTTTTCGGCTTCCTGCTCAGAGAATGAGTCGTTTCCGATCCCCTCTTTGCGTCGGAGACCCTGCACCGAAAAAAATATTGCCATGTAAAATTAACATTTTGCAATGTTATTTGTAATGTAAACGAAAAATTGATAATTTCACATTTAAAATTGCTAAATTATCGTTATTTTTGTCATTTTTAAAAGAAAATTATCAAAATAATATTGCAATGTACTACGTTGCAATATCAAATTTGAATGTCAAAATTACATTACAGCTTCGGAAGCCGAATTTTACATTAAATTGTGGATGTAATATTATAAGTTGTCGCACTAAGAATAAAAGTGTAAGCATTACAACGTGCATTGTATTCTCGTCGTCGTTTAGTATGACGTAATAATACGAACGTATGATCGCGTCAATTCGTGTCGACATGCGTTTGGTGTACGCACGCGTTTTGGTGGTAAATTTTTATAGTATTTAATATAAGAAATAATAAGCAGTAATAGCTAAGTAATACTAACACTAGTTTACACGAAAAATTAACCTTTGTAAAAAAGTGTTTTCTAGGCTCACTTTGGGTCAATTTGTCAATATCTTTTGAACAAATCGTCTAATCGTTGCAAGCAAGTGTAATTGTGTGAAAAATGCAAAGTTAGACTTTTTACTCAGTGCTCCATAACATCTACATTTCTTATCCGATTTGGATGATATTAGACTCAAAATTTACTGAAATAATTTATCTTTGCTTTCGTCGCTTATTATTTTTTCAAAAGATATTGACAAATAACTGCGTAAGGTACCAAAACAAGTTTTTCAAAAAAATGTCGAAACCGCTTCCTTAGCTTAGAAAACATTTTTTTTCTTAGGTTAACGCGATTTGTTGACTAGTGTGATCGATAATAAAAATGGAAGAAAATTTAATTCCCATTTTGTTGAATTCCGAAGACGTCACCATCAAATTGACGCCGCGCAAAATTTGTAGTAGTAGTAACTCTTTCGTTAGATCTCAATTAGATATAGGTCTTATATATGGAATCCATTCTATGCCGTCCATAATAAGAGAATTGAACGTGTTCAAAAAATTTTTATGAAATACTGCTTACCACATCTTTAGTTTGAATTACCATTTCCTCCTTATACTTCAAAGTGTAAACTCATAAATTTGCACACTCTTCAAAGTAGAAGAATAATTTCTGCAGTCACATTTATCTACGATATTGTTAATGGTAAAATTGATTGTTGGAATTGATAAAATTCTATGTTCCTGTAAAAAATCTTCGGCGGCATTATACTTTTTCTATTGATGCTTGTAAATCCAACTATGCTATGAATGGACCTATCACTAGATCTTTAATTGAGTTTAATTCAATAGAAAGGAATTGCTGT
>JAPVRG010044770.1:0-10599 GCA_029783565.1 Rhagoletis cerasi
GAAATATCCACACAATTTAATACAAAAAGTAAGTGCAATAATATGTTTTCATGTGTTTTATTGTAAAATTGTTACTTAAATATGAATTTAAGCTTACAGTGCATTTGTGTTGTTTTTTCCATTGTTTTTTTCAATAGTAATTTGTTGATGCTTATGAGCAGCAGAATAACAAAAATGTACCATTTACTTTCGTTTGAGCAGGTGTTTCTTTTCGTTTCTCGCATATGCTTATTAAAACGGTTAAGTTTGTGTTATTGTGCCATTTATTTTAAAAACTCATTAAAATGGATTATGACAAAAGTATAGTTTGAATACATTGCGAATATTCTCTGCAGTTTGATTCTGTCGCCCTGCGACAGTTTGATTTATTACTATATTTGTAGACATTAAAGTCCAGTTTTGAGTTAAATGATGTTCAATTCCTTCTCTATCAATAATTATATTATTATTTTTTTAGCTGTTCACTATACAAAACTTAAATTGCAAATGCAATTTACGCTCTTATCGCAGCTCTGTTATGCACACCACACAAAACTAAAACTCGACGCTATGCTCTTGTCGCTGCTCTTATCGACGCTCTTATCGCTTATCGCAGCTCCGACATGCACGCAGCCTAAGGGTGGTGCACTCCCGCGAAGTTTTGCTATTATACGTCTTCTAATAATTAAATGGTTATATAGTTATTTGCTCAATGTTTTCGGGTTAGTGTATCCAAATGAGTGGCCCGATACAAAAAATTTGTACACATCCTTGTAGACGAGAGTCTAAACTTTACTTAAAAATAAAACTCAAATTTCCGAGCACTAATTTCTTAGTAAATTTGGTGCGACATATACACTTTTGTGAATTTCGGAGTGAGTACTACGCAAAAATACTGTGGATGGCATAGCCGGAGTTGGACTGATGTAGGTTATTTTCTCTAAGTCCGCCAATGCTGAAAGGAGTTCTGCACAAAGGAACTGTGGATGGCGGACCTCCAGGAAGTTATCTACTCTTTTATACAAAAATATTATTTGAAATATCGCAATCGTTTGTAGGTCTATTATAGATAAAAAATTAATTAAATAGAAAAAAATTAACGTTTGAAAAATCTTGCCATTTCTAAAATAAAAAAAGTTAAAAAGTTTAATATTTCTACGAAAGTTAGTCCCTGTTTTTTTAATTTTAGCGATAGAATGCTATATAATGCAGAATCGTTTTTAAGTGATTGATAGATGACATTCAGTCTCCTTCAATGCTCATAATATAAATTGATGCAAATCTGTTTTGGAGAAATGTATTGTACTTGAATTAAGTCAAGTGTACCGAATGTACCATTATCTACTCTTTAATTTAAAAATATTATTTTGAATATCGCAATCGTTTTTAAGTCTTTGATAGTGTGATCTTCCTGTTTCTAAAAAAAGTTCAATACTAGCCCCCTGTTTTTTTTTTTTTAATATTAGCGATAGAATCTTCAAATGCCGACTAAATGATCAATCACCTACAAACGATTCCGCATCATTTAGTCGGCATTTGAACATTCTATCGCTAAAATAAAAAAAAAACAGTGAGCTAACTTCCGTAGAAATATTTCTTTATTTTTTTTATATTAGAAATAGCAAGATCTATCAAATATTAATTTTTATCTATCTTAGACGCTCGTGTAAAGTTAGCAAGCCCTTTTTAAGTTACGTTTTAATCAGAGTTTCTGTCAGCAAGGCAATAGCTCTACAGTTCCCTAACCAAATTTTGAATAGTTTTGTTAATTTAACCCAAAAAAGCAAAAAAAAACAAGAATCGCTTGCTAACTTCACACTGCAAGCCTTAATTCAGCAAAAACAGTTCTGATACAATCAACTTACAAGAAATAAAGGGTTATACAGTCCCCTAATAGTCCCGAAAAAAGTTTCGCGAAATTTTGAAAAAAATAAAAAATTTACATAATTTTTTTTTTGTAATTACTTTTTAATCAGAGTTCCTACAAAACTGCATACTCAAAATATTTCTAAGGGCCGTTTTCTCAAGTAGTTTTAAAAATTTATCTAATAATAATAATAATAATTTGGCGCTTACACATATGTTAGTGTTTGGCCGAGCTTCTCCTCCAATTTGTGGCGTGCGCCTTGATGTTGTCACACAAAGGGGAGGGACCTACAGTTTTATGCCGACTCCGAACGGCGATTGTATTTTTGTGAGAAGCTTTTTCATGGCAGAAGTACCCTCGGAAGTTTGCCATTGCCTGCCGAGGGGTGACCGCTGTTAAGAAAAAACCTTTTTTCTAATCTTTTTAGCGACGTTGACCAGGGCTTGAACCCAGGCCTGCGGAGTGGAAGCGCGCACTGCTTACCACTACACCACAGCGGCCATTTATTTTTATCTGCCCTTTAAAAAAAAATTTTGTTCTCAAAAAATGTGTTGGAAGGGCAGATAAATTCTAAGAAATTTTTTTATTTTAATGCAACACACTCATGGAAAGCCGTGGTAATTACGCTAGGGATGCTCAACAAACATAAAAATATCATTTCGTTTCGTTAATGAGCAAAATTAACTTACCGAAATAATTTTGTTACGTTTCAGAGCTAAATTAACGAAACTCAATCGTTAACATTGAAACAAAATAAATCATCAATCGTTAACATTGAAACAAAGCAAATCATCAATCGTTAACAGTGAAACGAAATAAATCAACGAAAAGTTGTTGTTGTAAACCATTGCCGGCTCGCTTTTAACATTTAGCGCCTGAAGGCATGCTACAGCTTTAGCGTTAACGATTGGATTTCTTTTCGTTAATAACCAAAATAGAATTATTTTGATAATTACCTAAACGATAAAAAATTGAATCGTTTCAACAGAAACGCTTGTTTCTTTTCGGTGAACGTTAAAATTAACGTTACGATGCATCCTTGAATTACGCTTATTTTGATACCTTAAATGATTTTCTCCGACAAGAAGTTTATTAACTGCAAACAATTGAAAAAAGATACTTCATCACAAGTTCAAAATTTCGGGAAATTTTTTTTCGAGATTTTCGAATATCATGAAATAAAAAAAATAGATGTCTTCTTTTTTCGATAAAGAATGTAAAAAAAATTTCACCGCAAAACAATATTGAGGTGTAAATATTGTATGGAATGACCCATATATCTATATATTAAAATACAAACAATTGAGCCACGCGTTGTCTGAAGCGTGTCATATATGTATGTAGGTGGTCAAAAATTATAAAAAAACTTAGAACTCTTTTATGTTCGGCAGTGAAGGTGGAAAAATTGCTAATTTTTAGATAAATTCCATAAAATATAGTAAAATTATAAGAATTCTTCTATATATTCATTGTTTTTTTTTAATTTGAAATCATTAAGCTTTTCACAGATTTTCTTACATTGAATTTATAAAGTCTGTTTAAGATTTGTTAATGAATATATGTATCTACAATTTGTTGCTGATTTTAATAAATGTTTTAACAATGTATTAATGACATTTTGAAAAATGAGATTTTGTAATATACAGTGGTAGAAAAAATTACAGCCGCCCCACATAATGAGAAATTTTCACAATTTTTTCTTAATTTAATTTTAGTTATTTTTTTATAAAAATATAGTCCACTCTTTAACAAAAACCGTATAAATCCAAGGTTCAACCATTGAGCAATATTAAAAAAAAAAAAATTAAACAAACTCGTAAAAATTACGAGCAAGCACCTCTTAAAATTTATCTGCCCTTCAAACACATTTTTTGAAAACAAATTTTGTTTTTAAAGGACAGATAAATTTTTAAAACTACTTGATAAAACGGCCCTTAGAAAGATTTTGAGTATGCCGTTTTGTAGTAAGTACAAAAAAAAAAATTAATTAATTAATTAATTAATTAATTAATTAATTATGTAACAAGTATTTTTTTTGTTTTTTTTTTTTCAAATTTTATCGATTTTTTAGGGAACTGTAGAACTCTTTATTTCTTGTAAGTTGATCGTATCAGAACTGTTTTTGCTGAATAAAGGCTTACTGCGTGAAGTTAGCAAGCGATTTTTGTTTTTTAGCTTTTTTGGGTTAAATTAATAAAACTATTGAAAATTTGGTTAGGAAACTATAGAACTATTGCCTTGCTGTCAGGAACTCCGATTAAAAAGTGACTTAAAAAAAGGCTTGCTAACTTTACACGAGCATCATAGACTTACAAACAACCTACAAACGAATGCGATATTCTAAATAATATTCTTCAATTAAAGAATAGCCAACTTCTCGGTGCCGGATGGCGTAGCCAGAGTTTAAATTTTCCCTGTCAAAATTGTAATTTGACTACATTTTAAAATGGTTGCCCAGTGGTCTGTGGAAGGGGCCGAGGGGCAGATATGAATTTTTACAAAGTTTGAACTATACTATTTCTAGTGGGTGGGGTATCAGGAGCACAACCCGCTCCCTCCGCCCACTAACCTAAAAACAGTGGGCAAATAACTAAACATTCCCCCTATATTTTTTCGAGACGTAATAAAAGCCCAAAGCGAAACAAGCTTTTGTAAGATTTACGTCCAAGGAGAAGAAAATAACTTTTCCGTTGTTCAATAATAATTATAAAACAATTGGGGTGTTCACACCAGCCTGGTTATAAGGTTATCTGGTTATATTTTTTACTCAGTTTACAAAAACAACAAAACAACCTGATAACCAGGCAGGTGTGAACACCCAAAATATCTTAATTTGTTTCTTATAATAGTTATGTCTCTGCTGTAAGTGCCCTAAAACAATTTTAACTCTTATTTCACGTATAAAAATTTTACGACTTAATACATTACGACGCTTAAGACGTTTGTCAATCCCCTAATTGTTTTAACTTTAATGGTGTTTCCTGTGTGTAGAAGCTCACGTGTATATACTACATAAAATATTTATGTGCTACGTGTGTTTTATTTTTTTAGATATCGATAGAAATGTGCAAGGAAAGTACATGCCCCTACAGGAGAAAGTGCTCCTTTGGGATGGACAGAATTTGGGTCTTCGCGGGGATTACAATGGTGTTTTACTATTAGACACAATTCTTCAGCCACCTATTTTACAAAACGATGATCTTATCAAGTTGGAATTACTTCTGTCTGAAGCAGTCATCTTCCAAACATGTCTCAAAGATCTCGAACATGAAGGCTTGGAGTGCCCTAGTGACGTTAGTAATGAACTATTGGAGAAAATAAAAAATGCACAAGCTAATGCTAAAAAGGGTATAAAAGCGCAAAGGGTAAGTTTAATTAAATGTATAACGATATTTTGTTGCAAACTTTACCATAACACACGCATGTAAAAATATTTCTGACTTTTCTGTTTACAGTGGAACACAATTTGTGTGGACGTGTCATATTCCAGCCTAAAATTAGTCGCAAATAATGTGGTTATCATGTTGAAACGACTGGAGCGTCACATTCCCGCCTTAGCTATAGCGTCAGCCATAAATGAAAGACTCACTGATCTCCTCGCCGGCTCGCGCATTCCGGACTTGAGTTGGCACGGCAGTAACTTTCAGCGCGTCCTTATGCATTCAGAGGCCGTGCGCAGACAGACTTTCGAAAAGTGGCCACACATGGACTACAAGTGGGCATTACCCGATCAGATGGCGCAAGCAGGCTTCTATCACCAACCATCATCTTCTGGGGAGGATAGAGCAATGTGTTTCACCTGTAGTGTTTGTCTGGTTTGTTGGGAGAAAACCGATGAGCCATGGAGCGAACACGAACGTCACTCTCCGATGTGTCCTTTCGTCAAGGGCGAGTACACACAAAACGTTCCATTGTCTGTGACATATGCGACAAATCCAGCTGTACCTGCGCCCGGTATCGGGTTTGATATCATCTCCAACAGCGATTATTCTAATGTATTATGTACAAGCTGCACACAGACGGGGGAGATAACTGTTTGGAGCATTGAGCGACATCTTAAAAAGATGCATTCCTTCAATATTGCTACGCTAATGAAAGATATCTGCGACGAGGGATATGAGTGGGCACGTGTGACAGCTATTTGTGTACTGCCGAATGCGCGTGCTCAGTACAAAATAAACGCAATGTCTGCGACCCAGGTTGGTGGAGGGGGAAGTGGAAGTGCTGGCGGCACGGCGGGCAGCAATATGATTGGAAGTAGTTCTGGACAGTGTTCATCCACGTCGACTCTTCGCGCCGGTGTCGTGGGTTCAAAGATAGTATTGGGAATGAGCATTCGACAAAATACCGGAGAATATTTACTGCGTATGGTGGTCCTAAATATCGTAGAAAGCGATCGTGCTCAAGAAAATATCGGCGTTGGGGTTATTGGTACTGGATCTGGCGGTGGCCATTCGACTAATAATGGCAAAAGCAGTACAGGTACAAGTCAGATAAACCAGGTTCTTGGAGGTAAATAAAACAAATTTTTAAGCTTACAATTAGTCTCAATATTATTCTTGTTCTAATTTATTAGCTTCTAATGGCGATAATGCTGGAGGTGGTGGTGATAGTAACAATAGTGAAAAGTTATGTAACAAGTATGAACAACGAAATGATGATAACAAATCCCTTTCATCTGTTTTCGAAAAATACGCAGATGGGTTCGACAGCAACGGATTTGTATCCGAATTGATTGCTCTAAAAAAAAGCGACTGCGTGGTTGGAGATAAATCCGAAATGTCGGCTCTGAACGATCTACTTGAAAATGAGCTTATTAAAATGGATCAAGTCGGTCATTTAGGCGTTTTTTCTCAATTATTGGAAAAATCGCATGACGCAGGAACTGAAATTGGCGTCGGTGTAGGAGTCGACGGTAGCGTCTCATTGAATGCAAATGAAATTGAAATGGATACCAACTATTTTAAAGAGAAATTATTAGCTGCGGCAGAAGCCGCTCAACAAAATCACAACAACAACAATGCTAATAACGGAAGTAACGGCAATGGCAATGACGGGACAGCCATACAGAAACTTACCGTTAACGATGATATTGACTGCGTAGTTGAAAGTTGCACGAGTGTACGGCGTATGAATGCGCTCGTGTCTGATAACGAAGCAAGTAGTGGTATCAGCGGAAGCATTTCTAGCGGTCGCCGTGAAGTTATTGAGATTGCTGAGATTTTGCCAATCAATGACAAATGCAATCAACTTCTCGTGAAATTGGTTAAGACAAAAGCGCACAACGAAGCAGCAAGTAAAATAATTATGGCAACTGTGGACATGGATTTGGATTATGAACGTATGGAGGGTATGACAAAATTACTGTTTACTTTAAAATTTACATTAAACATCGTCTTTTGCCAAATGGTATTGTTGAGCATTCTCTATTGTTTCAGATCATGCAGATTTCAATTCCGACGCAGTGGCTGCTCAGCTTCTACTTTTCGATTATGTCGATTCTATAATTTCAAACGAATACACTTTGGCAGTCACATTTAGTCGTGCGAAATGTCCGCAACAATTGTGTATTTTGCCCAGTTTTCATGAAGCCGTCTATGACCAAAAAGATTTGAATACGGATCCTGGGGCGCTTTGTGTCGTATGCGCTGATGGGAGCATGGAGATTTACTCGCTAACAGACTTTCAGCCCATTACAGTTGTTGAAGAGGAGGGCGAACACTTTGTATCAGTTGCTTACTGCCGAAGCTTGGATCGGTTGTGTGGCTGCACACGTAATGGCTCTTTAATATTTTATTCTTTAAATGACGCCGAAAACGAATCTGGCGATGAAATGTTAGAAATGGAAGATGATTGCAGTGCAGTATTGGCCGCGTCTTCGGCTTCTGTATCTGGCGGAAATAACTTTTCTAACACCGGGGAGTGCACTGGTAACTCGATCCCTGCAGTTACAGCCGTTACGGTGCCGGATGGCTTGAGCAGAAATGTTGGCGGAACTACTGCATCAGCAACGACTTGTTCAGGTTCTGTTGGAGCTAGGGAGTTGACCAATGACAAGCAATCTTTTAGTAATTCAACATTATTGGTTGTACCCAATATCAAAGTGGACTGTAGTGGACAAGGATGCAGTAGCACTCCTAGCTTCAATGGTATTATAAATAATAGCAATTTGTCACAGTCATCACCATCGCCGTCATCGTCTTCGATCAACGCGGCTGCGGCTTCAAATTTATTGGCATACAAAACAAATGCTCTTTCGCTGGATGATCTGCGCACGCTTTATGAACTCACACAGTTTGACGATGTATTAGCTTTGTATACCGCTGAAGTGCCGAGTTGTTGGAATGACTTGGTGCAGGCACAAAAACAACGGAAGCAACCACAGCACTTGCGACATGGCGATGATACACAATTCACAAAAACGTGGCGCCTCCATAACGATGCGTATGCCAATTTTCTAACTATTTAAATCTTTACTCACTTTCATTCAGAGATCGCAAATAACAGGTACCCGTAAAAAGATTTTGTTACACTCACTTAGCTTGCCTTTGCTGTTAATGGGTAAATGTGTCTCACTGTCCGATATGAATTTATCTGCTATTATACATCGTCCACTGAGTTTTGAGGACTTCTATAACAAAATGCAATAATTACACTTCTTAAATAACAAAAAGATAGATAAGAAAAAGTAACCACTGCCAAACGCTTGGTTATTTGCAAATAACATCTATGGTACTACAACAGTAGTGTGGAATCTTAGTCTCTAGGGATTGTTTTGATTATGTTGATCGCTTCAGAGTTATGGTAGGTTTAGTTTTGGACTTATTTTTTTGTCAAAAAAAAGTATTTACTGGGTTTTGGCTAAAAAATATGTGCAATTTTTGGTAGTTAGGGAGTATGAGTATGAATTTTTGGTGTATTTAATGGCTCACCAAACGTCTCTACAATTCAGTACTGCAATGCTGAAACCATTCCGATGCGTTGTTATAATGCCACTGCGATGCATTGCTATAATGTCACTGCGATACTTTGCATCATAAGATTTGGTGGTAGATGAAATAGGTTAAAACATTCTTGCTATTTATAACGTACTAGCTTTTACCCACGGGTTTCACACCACGTAGCTTACTACTTTTCCATATACTTGCAATTGAAAATGCAGCTTTGATGAATTTAACAACAATGTCTCGTAGTCATAGTTCAGATAAAGCTACTATAAAGTTAGTAGCATTTTTTTGACATAATTTTCAATGAGATTTCTGTCAACTTTATCTCGACTATGACTACGGGCCTATGTTTTTTATATAGTTAAATTTTATAGAAATGCATTTACTACAAACAGTTTTTGTATAGTGCACTTATGCAGCATTCGTTTTTAATTTATATTTTTCGTAAGGAGATTTCAAATCGTACCTGCAGCATACCTTGCTAATTTCATCAAAATCGTACCATAAAAACGGATTTTCTGAATAACTCGACTCTAGCGCCACCTGTCGGATCCATTTTTCGTAAAAGTATTTCCAAACACACCTGCAGTATACGCCACCTAGCGGATTCATTTTTCCTAAAAGTATTTCTTTCTGAACCATAACTAAAGCTCTTTTTGCTTTTTCACAAAATGTTCCAGCTGATTTGCATCAAACTGCTCTTCTCAAATCGAGTATCTGTCTTGCACAGCATTCCTATCTCGTGTCGATGCTGGCACACTGAATTAGCAAAAGTGTTTGTGGTTGACTGGCATGCATACATTTTTGATTTGGATCGGTTACACGTGCTTGCCTTATAATGTCTCCGAGACGAACCTTTCGACACCCATATTTTAATATTTAAAATATAGCTAGTAACCTTCTCCTCTCCGAGACGAACACGTTGGTGTGCGTGTTTCCACAATCAGATGTACGGCATTGACGTTATAAAATTTGACTTTTCAAACAGGTGGCAACCCTATTTAAAATATATCTAAGAGCCTGCTCCTCTCCGAGACGAACACGTGCGCGTGTTTCCACAATCGGATGTACGGTATTGGCGTTATCGATCACCAAGATGGCGTCGTAAAATCGCTCCATACAAAATGTATGGAAAAATGAATTTTCTTTATAATTTTTTCTCGGGGATTTTTCGGGAACTTTCTTGGGTATGCTTCTTGTTTGGCCGGAGGCCAGTCCAAATTGGTGTGAGTCATCGAAATCGGTTCAGGCATTCTTGAGTTATAAGTTTAGTAACTAACGTCACTCTTTTCTATATTTAGATATTATATATAGATTTTAATATGTATTAAAAAAATATAAAGTGGATTAATAACGTTTTGTTATGGAATTCCTCATTTTTTTTTGAGGTAAATTTATTTTTACTTTGGTGAAATTAAAAAATGAGATCTAAATATTTTGAATGGTAAATTTTCAATTATTCGGGGCGAATACTGAATCCATCGTAGAAAATCTTCGATTCTGAACGCTCGGTACGAATACGAAACAATTGCTATCACTGAATCCTAGAAAACTCGAAAACATTGTTGCCAGATTCAAATGCCACATTTGAATGTTAAGGGATCATGTAGCTTAAAGTAAACAGTCAAATTTTAAGTCATTGTTTTTGAGTTAAATCTTACTAATATTATAAATGAGAAAGTGAGATTGTTTGTTTGTTACGCTTTGGCGCTTTAACTACTCAACCGATCATCATGAAATTTTGCACACTGGTGTCATTTAGTCAAACTTAAAAAATGGGATAGCTTTTATCTCGATTCGACAAGG
>JAPVRG010044857.1:1672-13192 GCA_029783565.1 Rhagoletis cerasi
GCTCCATAAGCTCCATATTTCTTTTAAACGCTGTATTTTATTGAAAACTTCTACTAATTTTATGCTGTAGCAGCTGTTTTTAAGTTCCTATAGGATTTTAGTGAGTAATCTACCGACTTTCGTATAAAACTGGATCTTGAATGAAGAGCCTTTCTATATTAAGGTGAAGATATAGAAATATAGATTTATATCAACGATTGCTGCGTGAAATTTATCTGAAAAAAATCTGCGTCGTAAAAGAGATGAAAGTAACCGAAATTACTTTTCTCATGTCAAGCGATCACCCTCCAAAAAAACTTATTGCCTACGCGCCTGCCTACCTTCACTGAAATACATAGATTAACTTTTAATATTTAAGTAGTAGAATGCCTACATTTGTACATCAGCTTTTACAAAAATTCCTTCAATTGCCGTTCATGCTAAACCAACACTAACAGCATACTAGTGAACACACGAAACCCCAGCCAAATGACCTTGACCGTCAAATTGAGTAACCCAATTTTCTGTAATTAAATCACAGAAATATTTATTCACGACATCTGAGAGGAAGGCATTTCTTCAAGCGAAAAGAATATGCTAGTAGGCGCTTACAAAAAAAAAATCAGCGCAAAAAACAAGCTTACACAAACAGTAATACTAGTTGAATAAATAAAATAATTTACACAATAACAACAAGAAAAACAGAAAGCAAATAATCAACGGTAATGCCTGAATATTGAAAAAAGGAACAAGAAAAGGCAATAGAAAAAAGTAAAGGAAACGAGAAAGAATAATTTGCGCACGCAATTCAATACACGGCAATATTTTTCCTAACCGAGCACAACGTTCTAGCGTGACTCTTGCATACACATCTACCCTGCCACCCCCCATAATCTCCTGCGCCTTATGATGTCAAACTGAGTGCGGCACGTGAATACATACATATGTACATAAAGAAAATACATATAAAGATATGAATTAGAAATGAATGAATTGACAACAACAATAAATTTGAGTGGGGGTAAGCAAAAACAAAAGTAAAAGGAAAAAGAAGCAAAAAATTAAAAAAAAAACCAAGGCGTGTAAAACAACAAATAAATAAATAAATAAATAAATAAATAAATAAAAACTGTAAGCTCAAATATGATAAAAAATATAGTAAAAAAATAATAACGCTAATTCAACAACAATGTGGGTTTAATAAAAAGAAAAGCGATATATATAAAGCAAATATAGAAATAATATTTTTTCTTAATAAATAGTTTATTTATGACGGATGGCTAATGACTGGCGAATGGTTAGTATTACATGGGGTAATTTTTTCTCAAAGCCAAATTTAAGTCGCTTGGCAATGAATTCTGTGGAAAATACAGGGAAATGTAGAGGCAAAGTATTTGTTTTTTGTTCTCAAAATGACCGGCCAAATGAAAATAAATATCAGGCATACAAAGTACTGGCCTTCCCTGCGAAAAATGCGCCTAGTCCGCGATGGCTCCGGAATCACTCTCAAAGAAATACATATACATACATATATAGGGCATTCCTCTCCACCCTTTGCATCTCCGATTGTTTTCATCAATTTTTACATATGTTTTTAGAAAAAAATTTCAATAAAATCCATCAGTACGAGTTTTTTGGAAACCAACATTTTATATTACAAATTTGGAAATACGGTTTTGAAAATGCTTTCAATTTTATATTCCAAAAGTGTTTTGTAAAAGGAAAAAATTTAAAAAAAATAGTCACAATCGGTCCATTTTTCGCAAAATTATGCAAAAGCCAAATGCTGTCCGTTTTGGGGTGGAATAGACTAATTCTCCCTCTTTATACCAGGTAGTCAAATTCCATCTGTAAGCGATGAGCGCAGGACTAATTAATACCCCATAGAGACTACTTTCTTTAGAGCTTGGTCGCACAAGTTTTTCCAGGGGTTTTGAAGGGAACTTCTACACGCACACTTACAATACATATGAACATATATATGTACAGAATCAATGAGAGGAAATGATGCGTGCTCTTACATATATGATTGCCGAAAATGGCATTGAATTTGATTAAGTAGGTATGCACAAAGGATTGAAAGGTTAGGTTACCGTTATTTTCATTTAGAAATTATTAAATATGTATCATCTGATTTAATGTCAGTGCGTAGAAAATCTCCACCTATCCGGCCTGCAAAGCTGAGTTTGAAGCATACCCTTGACAGCCGGTTCAAGTACTGGAAGCTTTACCCTATCAATGGCTATCGTTTCGGTAATTTAACCATGTTAATATGAGTGGACTCCACCAATCTTTCGTTTGTGGAGCAACAACTTGGGCCCTGCTGTTTCAAGTCGACATTGAATCCAAATCCGGACCAGAAACTCATTTTTACTGTTTTGCTAGAAAAGGCTCGTTTCGAACTACAACGCGGGCCTTCAACTGAGCCCGTCGATAGCACACAAAATCCGACGGTTAATAACTCCTTCTCCACACCCACATCCGCAATTTCCAATGAATTTCAGAACCTTAAATCGCACTCAGGTCAGCACTTGTGCGTTGGTGGCAAACACAAGGAAAATGACCGATCGGTTCTAAATAAAGTTCCGCCACTTTGGACACCGAGACGTTAATGCAGATTTGTTGAAATAGACTCTTGTTTGGAGATAATCCTGGCCATGTCTGAAACGACAAAAACGAAAACGAGTGGACCCCACGCTGTACAGTCTACACGGACGGGCTATTATCGACATAGACAGGCGGACAATCAAACTCTCGCTCTGTGAATGCCCCCTTTGAAGATCAATCACCCCTTTTAGTAGATGAACATATTTAGCTGCCTCGAGAAAACCGCATATTTTTGGCTCAATTACGATCGGTCTACTGTAGTGGTTTGAGCTTCTACTTATCCAGATTCCAGCCCTTACGCTTTGTCGGCGTGACCCTTGTCGTTTCGTTTTGCATATCTCTAAATGTCCTACGACATCGGAAATTTTGCTTACACTTTTCTGAGGTAGATAATCTTATTCCATGCCTTTAAGCGCAAAAAATGTGATGTTAACCAAAAATCAACAAGGTTTATTTGTTAGTAATTTAATTCAATTTAATTTAAAAATCTTGTGAATTTTCTTTATTCACTGTTGTTTACTTTAGCATTTAACAAGTAAACACTTTGTACATTTTTCATTCGATACAGACGATATTTGCTCTTTATGTTGGATAACAAATAATATACATAAATATGTCGCTACCTAGGGATGTAGAGGTGCTAAGTCCACTTTTGTCTAAATTTAGTTTTTGATGCAGAATGACACATAAAGCGAAATTAAATCATTCAAAAAAGATAGATGTAATTAGTTATCTCTTTCCGATTTCGTATAATTCCGGCTAGAGCTCTTCGTAATTCGGAGTTTTTCTATGTTAGTTTTTTAAAGCTCTTTATGCTCGAAATGCTCCTTTTATTCGAGCCCTAATCGAGTTCAATTGAATCTCTAAATTTATTGAAATAGATTTTTCATTTTCAAAGACGGCTTTTTAATTTCTGTGAATATTTTTTATAAGTAGATTAGTATACTATTTTTTGTTCTATTTTCTAAATGATTATTAACTTTTAACTATGCCTACTTAGCCTATAAGAATATTTTAAATTCATGGGCTTAGGAAATAATAAATAAATAAATAACTCAATGAGGTACAATTTTTGCAATGAATCGTTTTTAAGTTAATTTTTTTTAATTTGTTTATGCTGCTAACTTCTTTTGCTTTTTGCTTTATCTTTTACGATTGTTCAGCAGCATTAAAGCAAAGGCTGGTTTTCACTATGCCATATTTTGACGACAAAATTTGTGGACATATTTTGACACAACTTTATCTCCTTTATCCATGCCTTTACCGATTATATTATGGGCAAAAAAAAAACGGGAAAATAGCCGATTTAGCAGCGCATGAACATGACTGAGGATGTCTTTTGATATAAATTAATCGATATACCGTTTTTTAGTCCCATTTAACAATGTGTTTTCACTCATTTGACGACAAATTCCATTGAATATGACATAGTGGAAACCAGCCTTAAGTCTGTAGTTTAGTCAAAACTTTTATTCACAAACGGTTAATGCTTTTTCTGCTGTCATCTTTACATTATTTAATAAACACTATTATAAAAAAAATTGCCAAAGTTTCAAAGAAAATGTGCTAAGTCCAAAAGTACCCCACAAAAATAACTGCTTACAGCTAGTTCAACTGTAAACTTTAAGAAAACATCAAACGTGCAAAGACTTTGCATTTCAAGTTTTTTAAAACGCTCAGAGTAAATATATTCAGAAGATTTTTTGTTTCTCCTGAACATTTTCAGAAAATGGACTTAGCACCTTTGCATCCTCAAGTAGCGATATGTAGCTACGCAAAATAAAAATACTTAAGTGATGGAAAAATGAAGTATATTGGAATGTAGCAATATACATATGTACCCACTCGAGTGTATGAATGGGTATATTATTTATCTGATATTTCCCAACATTTTGATATTTCATAGTTGGTAACATGGTGATATAACTTGCACGCATACACATGCATGTACCTAGATTAGAGCGTCTCGCCTTACAGGGGAAATAAGTGAAGTGTTTTTGAAAAGCATTTAAAAAAATAATAATTTTTTTTTGGACAACCCTAGTAGTCGCCCAATTACATTTTTCTTCATATCTTCGGCATTTATAGTCGGATTTTAAAGTGTAATGCACCAACGTTTTTGTCTCAAGGAGGGAGTTTTTTCTACGGTAGTTTATTGACCTTATGTGCTCCATTGTGGTACTTACCCACCAGATCTCAGTTGCTACCACCCTAACGTACCGCCCTAATGACAGTGAATTAAAGACCGTCAAAAATCATTTATCTTTTGCAAAAGAAGTATTTCGATTAGTTCAGTAGAACCCGAAATAACACATTTTATTTTTACTTGGAAAACCTTACGAAAAAAACAACTTTTTTTTTGCTTTTTTTTTGGTTTTTTTTTATGGAGCACCTGAGGCCAATGAAAAAATCTTCTCCTCGAGACAAAAAAATTGGTGTATCACACTTTAAAATCCGACGATAAATGCCGAATATATGAAGAAAAATGTTGCTGGGCGACTACTAGGGTTGTCAAAAAAAAATTTTAAATTTCTTTAAATGCTTTTCAAAACCACTTCATATGAGGGGTGCATGGCGAACTTTTTTTTTTTGTAAGGCGATACGCTCTAATTTTTTTATGGAGCACATGAGGTCAATGAAGGGGTCATATGAAGGGGTGTGCGGCGAACTTTTTTTCGATACGGTCTAATGTACATACCTATGCACTATTTTTAAAGATGAAATTGTATAGATCATACATCTAATGTCTGCAAATATTGTTTTTGTAACCTAATAGTTCGGCTTGTATGTACATATGTATGTTCCTATGACGTCTATGATAATATCACGTGTCGTTGGTTGAATTGAATTGTATTGGTTGAGGGAATGAACAAGTGAATGAATGAATGGAAGAATTGGCGTGTGAGTAAGTAAGTGAACGACTTGGCAAAAAGCAGTCAATTTACTTAGTGTTTTGCAAGTATCAGCTGTTAGTAAATAGATTTCTTATTTTTAGTTTGGTTTATTTACATATACCTACTATTAACTGGAAATTTCCGAAAGCCTGAAAGCATTATTTGCTTTTTATATGCAAACACAATAAGAAATGCTCCAAATCCATTTGGGTTTGTATGGCTTTCCTTATTAATGTTATAATTAATGTCATTTGAATTTAATAAAACTCGGGTTACATCTTAGTTTTATATCTTAGTTTTAAACAGAAAATCTTATATCTAAAATATGGCCAAAATCGACCTTCTTCCACGCTCACCAGCCACACAAAAATCACTATAAAAACCAACCCCCTTATTCATAAAAAATAAAATAGCTTTAAAAAAGTTTATAAATTGAAAAATGTATGAAAATGTCACTTTATAGAGCTCTTTAACGGCCTTATTATGTATCACGAACGATAGGCAACACGAACGATTCGTCTGCAGACACAACGTTTTTGATTGCGATTTTATTACTCTATCCTTCGTCTTCGTCTTGCTTTTGATCGATTATGTTACAACGATCTCCGTTACTTTTAAACCGGCTAGAATGATGCTTCCGGACTAATTTTTGAAGCGTTCTTTTTCAGACGAATCGTTCGTGTTGCCTATCGTTCGTGATACGTAATAAGGCTGTAAACCTATTTTATTTTTTGTGAATAAGGTGGTAAATTTTTATTAAAATCGTAAAAAATCTGTGACCGCCTTTTTTCATATTTCTTCATTTCTAGGCAAAAGTATTAAGTGCATGGAGAATTTCATGTAAGAGAGGAAAACGACATAAATCTAAAAATTCAATTCAATAATTCCACTAATGCAGTAGTAACCTATGGCTCAATGGCTATTTTTCTATAATCCGTTGAAAAATATTGAAAAAAAACCAAAAAAGCGGTAATTTTTGTCTATGGAAATCTTTATTTCATGCATAATTACTTCATTACACCAGTCGCAAAGGATTGTCCCACCAGTCACAATTTTAAATATTTTTTAATATTTCTATGATGGTTATAAGGAGTGCATCATGGTACAATAATTACAGTGTTGCCTACACAAAAAACTTTCGCAGAGGAAAAAAGGGGATTTTTATTTATCTATGTATTTTGTAACAATCTGCAAAAATTAATTTTTTTTGAGAAAAATTTCTTTCCATTAATCTAAAATATAACAGTTGTTTAGTGAAGAGTCTTTTTTAATTTTTTATTGCTCACTGATTAGATTATTTAAATGTTTTATTGGAAAAAAATGCCGAAAGTCAAATCGCCAAATATGTCAAAATTGTAGAAATGATTATCAAATAAATATTCACAGAATGTGTTGATGAATCTTGGGGGGGTTATTGAGGTTTGTGAAATCAAAAGTACAGAAGCATATTCTTCGAACGGAGCATGATAGTCCTTGAGATGTTATTCCTTACGAAGACCGACATAACAAAATTAAAGTATTATGCGTACTCAGTTGGGATGAACTTGTCCGCAATGTCACCATTGTCACAGCCAGTATCCAACACATATTCCACTTTTATTGGGAGAGCCTCCGGCTTTAAACACTTCCGCACTGAATTTGATTCCGAAAAATCGGTACGGTCAAAATGGATCACATAATTTTGCAGATTCACATAACTGGCCGCCACATGCGTTCATCCATTTTCTCCTCTTGCTTTGATTTTTCGGAACATGGTACATGTTCACTGACCACGACTTACGGCACAACCCAGAAAAAATAACGCACTTTCAAAACAATCAGTTATGAATGTACATACATATGTATATTAAATTTTGAATTTTAATAAAACGAAAACTAGAATGATAATAAAAATCGAAACTAAAAGAGTCAACACTGAAACATGTAAAAATGAAAATAAGGGAGGACGAATTTCAGTGTGAATCAAAACTCTCTGGGAAGACAATGCCTATAATAATTGTACCATGGGAGTGCATCATTAGAAATTAATTCACGCGTTTTTGCTTATTACTTCTTTCATAAGAAAACAATTTTATATATTATGGTCAGGTTAGCTTTGGAAAACATGTCAAATACTATTTTTTACCACTTTTCATTACTCATCGATAGTTTTATGAAGAAATAAGTGGGTAGAAAGAATTGCGTGAACTAATCACAACTTTTTTTTTAAATAACCCGTAATATACATATCTTGAAAAAGATCTGCTAAAGTGCAAACAATTTTTTGAAAATGAAATCAGTGGTTACTTAGGTATACATATTTATTTTCCAATGCACTAATTTCTAATGATCAGTTTAATTTTTTTATGGAAACGAAAGCGTATAGTATATATTGTACGACACAAAAAAATATTGTTTGAAAATTAAGTGGTTTGGCTAAAATTCGTCTTTGAGTGCACAAAGGTAAAAAAGAGGAATTTTTCAGTATCCCACCAGCCACATTCATTTAATAGTTACAATTAACTCAGAAATTGTTTGGTATTTTTTTGAAAGGAATTTTATTTTTATGTTAAAAAATCTATTTCACTATTGTATAAGTTTCGATGGCTGAGTTATAATTCACCGTTTATCAAATTCTGGAGTCAAATGTCCCACTAGTCACAATGGAATGCCCCACATTAAAAAATTACAGAAAAAATGATTACTATTACTGCCGCTCAGAAGCGGTTAGTCTATAGAAGATTTACGAGGGAGGCGTCGGAGGGCGCAGCTGGAATCTCTTTTTTTATTAGTTTATAGTGTATATATTTAGTATTTTTATATCAATCACCTTATACCATACGGCGCCGCAATGTGCTTATAGTCTAATCTTGATATTAATCTTAATCTCAAACTTAAACTTAATCTTAAGATTAATCTTAAACTTAATCTTAATCTTAAACTTAATCTTAATCTTAGTCATAATCTTAGTCTTAATCTCAATCTTAATCTCAACTTAAATCCTTATTTTAATCTTTATTCTAATCACGAGCTTAATCTTGATCATCTTAATCTTAAACTTAAACTTGTTATAAGCTTGGTAATGTCGATAAGGATGTTTAACTGGCAGTTGGAATTAACTGGACATGGTGCAAACGGCCCTAAGTAATCCAATTCCTTGAAACTTGCGCTGGGTAAAAAGGGGTTCACTAAATCTACGACTTTTAGGTAATAGACAACATTTATTGCACACGAATGTTAAAATAATCCCCGACAAATAGTCACTACTTAACTTCAAACATATTTCAGCAAACCAAACACCAAAAAAATAAAACAATAAAACAGGCAAAACTTTGTCGAAACAAAAGAACCACAATAGCATTGAAAGAAAAATGCAACGGCACTGACTGGCGCCATACGTAAGCAGAATTTCGGCTGTCAGACATCAAATTAAACAACCAATAAGCAAGTACAATACAAAAACCTATAAAGTCGACCAGCAAAACATTTAGATGTCGTGCCGCCTTAAATTTCCTTTGTGCCCAAGAGGGGTGGTTATTAACCTTTCGTGTGTCCGCTTGCATTTTTAGTTGTTAAGTATTTTAGGGAATTTTTGTTTTACTTGGCCCATAAAAACGGCTATAAACGGCAACTGCCAAGTGTGTTCTGTAGTTTGAAAAAAAAGCAAAAACTGCATACACGTGGGGAAAAAACTAAAAAAAATTAGAGTAAAAACTTTAAAAGCTGCTTTTTGTGCTGTTTCAACTTATAATAATTTCATGAAATTTAATAAATCACACGCTCATACAAATTTGTGGATGCCAGCACCCACCCACTTACTCTCAACATCAACACACATAGCCACACACTCAGTTGCACCTACTCAGCATATACACACACACACAAAAGCGCGCGCTGTCCGCTTTAGCAAATCGCAGAAATTTCTACACCCATTTGCCTCCATTGCATAAATACCCTGCAGGGAAATCTACCAGTTGCAAACTAGAATGCTATCAGTTTGCGTTTCAGCCCAACTAGTTCACGTTGCATACTTTTTCAGTGTTAGCGACTGGTATTTTTAACATGGCGATGTCATAGGAGATGTCAATTGTCCGCTCCTGCATCAGTTCCATATCAGTAGAAATACTAGTAGCATCATACCAGTTAACCGGATAGTCTGCCGATTCATCCCCTGTGAAAGGAATAACTATGCCATTTTGATCGCGCCGCTCCAATAGTCGCAATGGCTGAGTGAGAAAAGCACTACTGCTCGATTCCAGAGATCCGAGGTTCAAATCCTGGTGCAGTGAATTTTTGTTTATTTAATTTTATTTTAATCCTATATTTTTTATTGTAGTTTTAAAATTTTCTTAAAAATAAAAAATTATTTTTAAATTTAATTATAATGATAATAAAGTATTTAGGTTTATTTCTAAATTAAATTAAATTCACGTATTTTTAATTTTACATATTTAAATTTGAATAATTCACATTAATTTAATTGATTTAATTTGAAAAGTCTTACCACCTCCAATCGGACTCGAACCTGCGATCTCAGAACCAGAAGCAGTAGTCTTCACGCGACGCCACAGCCGACACTTGTGAGAAAAGCTATTATTTGCATTTTGTTTTGGCTTTGGCATTTCAAAGGCAGATGTCGCTGATCGCATAAATTGTTCGAAATTGTCGAACTGGTAGGTCATCGCTTAAGCTCATACCAGTTCATGAACTGGTATGTATATTGACTACCCAGTAGGCAAAAGAAGGGCCTGAGACCACTTCTAAAAACGCTTCTAGTGCTTCTTTTGGCAGACAGAAGTCCTTCTGCTTCTCATTCTTTTTTGTATGAGATGTCCCACTTGGCAAGGCCTTAGTTTTCCTTTATGTGGGTAGGGCTTCCATGTGGCCTTCCATAAGCCCTTCCATAGTCCAATTTTTTTCGTTGGAGTACGATTGCGTTCTGCACTTCGCAGATGCTTTTTCAGATTTCGGACGCACAAAAAAAAATATTTTATAATTTTACAACCACATTGCCTCTGGCGGAATTCGAACCCGCACCTTCCAGGCAGCTAACAAATAGTGGCAAGCAGCTCTGCGCATTCAGCTACAGCCACGCATGTAAACGTGTGATCAAATGTTCATTTTGAATCAAGGCCAGACCAAGCGATTGGGGCATTTGCAGGGTGATGTTTATTAAAAATTTTTTTTATTGAATTGCAAGGCTACATCACCCTGTCTTAAGCCTTCCATGTGAAGCCCTATGAGAAGGCCTTTTTCGAGAAGCACTTTCGCAAATGCCAACTGGGTAGTTTGTCTTTTCACTGCAGGGACGTATGTATGTGTGACTTTCAGCTGAGCGTATGATTGCATATTATGAAATTTTTTATTGCCACTAAATTGTTACTCATACGTCATGTGGTGCGCTTGGTCGCTACATGCGAGCGCATAATTCCACTAATGCAGGCATTTATTTCACTAATGATGACGATATTTGCATACATTTCATTCTTCTACCGCTGCCGTTGCCTCCGCTACTTGTCACAACCACTGAATTAAATCATATTTTTCTTGTTCTCATTGCAGCTTTGCTAATTACTCAACTACGTTGTAAGCGCATACGTACGTTCGTCGTCATCCTGCCTGTCCGTTATTAGCCTGCCTACAGTTACAAAAGAAAAAGAAAAACAAAATCAAACTGTTATAAATAGTAGTCAAATAACTACTCAGCCAACAACAACAACAGCAACAACATCCGACTTAAAAGCGCTTCAATCAATTCAATTCAGCCATCAATTCATCTATTCATAGCCGTATTCTACGAGTACTTGGACGGATAAGAGTTTAGTGTGCGTGCGCGCCGCTTGCGGATTGCCTGCCTGCTATCAATTTGTGTGTGGTGTGCATATTCATACACAAATACATACATACATACAATACGTGCATATACAATTGTGAGTAGATTGCATTCGCCGCTACACTCTCTACTCACTCCCTTTTGCCATCGACCTTCAGTATCGCAAAACTTTGGCTTTTATTGCCATTAGCCAGCTTCTTTGTCCACAGTTCGTCGTTAAACGTGCAA
>JAPVRG010045059.1:1508-11757 GCA_029783565.1 Rhagoletis cerasi
TATGTATATCGCACATTTCTTTCTTTCTGGAATTTGCTCTATTAAGTTTCACTTCCTCCGCGCGTAGGGACTACACGCACTTGAGTTTTTTTTTAACATTTTCTTATTACTTTTGAAAGTTGAACGCATCTTGTATTTATAAAACTTTTCATTAAACCAGTAGTTTTTAAGCAAAAAACACAACCGACTTCAATTCTCATATAAAAATTTAGGAGTACCTTTAATTAAATGTTTGAATTCTTTTTTAATTTTGTGTAAATAAAGTGCAATTTATGAAACTTTAAAAAGTGTATCTATTTATTTATTACAGACTGTACATAAAACTTGTATGAATGCATTTTAAAGAGCGTATTATCTGAAGCGAATTTTCAGTATTTTGTACTGATATATCTTTCGAAGTAAAAACAGTACTTTTTAAAAAATTTTAAATATCAATTTTTTTGCCTTTCTTGCATCAAAGAATCCATTTCTATGGTCATGGTCGCAAGAACCACACAAAAGATTTTATTTTCTTTCTAGTTTATTACATGCTATTTTTAGGTAAAAAAAGGAAAAAATGGAAATCTTACTTTAGAATTGAATAAAAATGTGTTTTAAAAACTTTATCGCATACTGTTTTAGGGCAAAAAAAAGAAAAAAAATTGAAAGACTTCTCTTTTGGAAAGTCGAATGAAACTATTTTCCCAGCATACTTAATCTCAAAAACTTTGAAAGGCCGTTACGTTTATTTCGCAATCAGTTCTCGTTCTGGAAATATGTATTTGATTTTGTCACAAAACAAGTTCATTTTCCACACTGTGCGAGGTCTACCAGAGCTATCATGTAAAGGAGCGCAATTTCGGTGTCAAATTTGTAATGGGAGAGGGACTCCTTCTCTCAACAAGCCGAGTGGTAGTGCGCACCTCTAACCACTCGATCTCTGTAGCCGTGTATACGTCTACGATCTTTGAGACACAAATTTTCCTTCAAGAAACTCGATTTTCTCTTAAGAAATTCGATTTTCTTTTCTTTTTTGAGTTCTAATTCTTGAACAATATTGAACAACGCTTCTCTTGTGGTCTTTATTAATGCCCGCACATAACATCAGGAGAACAAACCGATGGCACCGGGCTACTTCATCTGAACTGGTCGATAAACTGAGAAAAGAGTTTGGTTGCGTCAACTAAATATGTTTCTCTCAACAAACGATATGGTTATAATTACATTATTTGGATATAGTTACAAACTCTTGTGTTGGAAGAAATATATTTAACTGAATCTTTTCTCAGTGTAGCCCTCAACCTATCCTATCTTGAACGGCGTGAGAAAGACTACTTTAACTCGGTGAGCTATCCTAGCTTAGCATTAACTCAGCACTGTCAGACAAACTATCTTATCTCAGCTTTGTCAGACAAACTACACTAAGAAAAAGTAAGCTTAATATATTTTTCTCAACACAAGGTTTGGTAACTATAACCCAATAATGTACCTATAACAAAAGCATATAAGTTGACCTCTCGTGCCAGGCGGTTCCATAGTACCCCCGACAGATGTAGTGGGGTTCCCTCTGCCCAAAAAATTTGGACTTTTGGCCAGCTTTTAGAGTCAAATACTCCTATGTGCATCGTATTTTCCGTAAAGAACAGAGGGAGGCCCAAATACGTGAGTGCAAAGAGCTTAAAATCCTGGCCGACAGAAAAAACTTCTGAAAATTTTATCAGTTGTTCCTATAGGAACAACTACGGTAACCTAGTGACCGATGTTCAGAACATACTTAAATTATGGAAGGAACACTTTTCCATACTATTGAATAGTAAGGTGACCCCGCCATACGTGCTAGCCACCGCAGTATCAGCCATCTGAGCCTCGCACATGAGGTTTTATCGATCCTATTGTGTGAAAGGCTCAAGCCGCCCGTCAACGAACTGTTTGGGTCTCATGAGTGTGGCCTTAGACCTAGTAAGTCCACCATAGACCAGGTATTCATCATATGCCAAATATTTGAAAAGAAAAGCGCGAAGAGGATTGAAGCGCTTTCGACAGCACAAAAGTGAGTTAGTTGTCTATTCACCGCGATGTCTGCATTTGATATCCCCGCAAAACTAACACGACTGTGCATAATTACTTGGAGCTGTTACCAGCAGAAAGATCTATCCGAGCTAATTAATACCAAACGAAGTGACTCCCTTTCGTGTGATTTATTTAATCTGATGGATAATAAGAGCGCCAGAACTGAATCGCTCAGGTATAACTTTTTACAATAGTTGCTGTCGAATGTTGACAATGGTATCGACAACATCGGTATTAGCAAACGGAACGCCTCTTCTGCCTTCCCGAAATTAGATAGAGAACCATAATGCATGGCACAGTGAGGAAAAATTGGAAATTATGTTTCAAAATTCTTTGCAGGTCGTAATTTTCCTCCGATTTAGAAGACATTTGTCGAGCCCGATTTTTGAATTTTTATTTATTTAAAATTTTTTGTTATGTTTGTTTCTTGGCCGTTTATTGTAATATTTTAATGGTTTGTGAGCTCAAGGCCGAGGGTAAATAAAACCAACCGAGGTGGTCGACCAGGCAAATCCAAGATTTCCTGAAGATGCCTTTAGATTAAAGGCGAAATATCGACAAAAATAAACAAAAAGGAATATAAGACATTTAGTGGTTTTATTTACCCTCGGCCTAGAGCTCACAAACCATTAAAATAAATTTTTTTTGTGTAAAGTGCAGAGAAAGTAAAAAATGTTTAACAAATGTGATGTAAACAAATAAAAGTTCAAAAGTCGGACTCTAAAAATCTCTTCTAAATCTCATCAGCTTCAATTTATAGAAAAATGTATTAAAATCGGATGCAAATTACGATCTGCAGAGAATTATGAAACGCAATTTCCAATTTTTGCTCACTGTGCATAGGTCTGGTAGCAAATGAGGATAAAACGAAGTATCTGCTGTCATCACACAAACAGTCGGAGCGTCTTGGCACTCACGTCACTGTTGACGATTATAAGTTCGAAAAAGTAGAGGATTTCATGCACCAATCATAATGTCAGCCTTGAAATCCAACGAAGAATCACTCTTGCAAACAAGTCCTATCTTGGACTGAGTAGACAATGGAGAAGAGAAGTCCTCTTTGATCGTTACAAAAATCAACCTCTATAAGTCACTCGTCATGCCTGTTCAGAGGCATTGATTATGAAATCATCTGATGCTATTTACGGGCCCTTGCGCGTTGGCGATGGCGATTACCGCAGACAATGGAACGGTGAGCTGTATGATCTTTACGATGGTATAGACATAGTGCTGTGGATTAAAATACAGTGGTTCCGCTGGCTCGGCTATGTTGTACGAATGAACAGAAACGCTCCAGTTCTGAAAGTATAAAAAACGAAACGCGAGGCTGGTAACAGAGAAAAAGGAAGGCCTCCTCTGCGACGGTAGTACTAGGCGGAGAAGGAGGAGTTCTAAAAGCTTTGCATGACCAGATGTAGTTCAGAACCTGAAATTCGGCAATTGGACAAAGTAATTTTGGGCTGGAAAATTTGACAGCTACCGTCACTGAAAATATTGGTACCAGACAAAACGCAGCTTTCGTCATCAATGTCAAATGTAAAAACATTCGATTCTGTCACTCTTTATTTTTTTTTTAGCAGAAATCTTCCTTTCTTTGAAATGGCTTAAAAGAGTTTACATTTTAAAGGTAATCAGTTCCACTTAAATATTTTTTAACAAGTTCAAATATTGGTAGACCAGTTAAATGATTGTTTGGCGTTGGCATTCCAAAGCGAAATAAAACCGCATTAAGTGGAGAGTCCGAAAAAGGTCAGGTGAAATTTCAGGAGATATTGGAGTACTTAAATACAGAATTGTCACGTTCTCTGAATGAAATTTGTATAAACTGTGAATGGAAATATCTGCCCGTTTCAGTAATCTGGTTTACTCTTCACCCAGAAAAAAGTCAGCCAAATATATTTCTCGCATCACATGATTTGGTAACTATAACCATATAAGGAGCATTCCACCGTTGGTACGGGACAAATCGTACGAATATTTGCTATTTACAATTCTAATAAAAGGCAAAGTAAAAATTTATAAAACAAAGTATCTAGTACATTACGTTTGTATGGTAAAGTACTAACCAAAAACCGAAAATTTATTTCTGAAATATTCGCGTATGCCCGAAAAATCTGAAATAAATTCCCTGTTTGTACGGGACAGCTCTAGTCTACTTTGAATCTTAGTTACTGTGTGTTATGGGAAATTTCAGCGAAATTAATGATAATTGTAAAAAAAACTAAAATTACATTTAGTAGCAGTAACATCAAAGTAAATTAAAATAACAAAAGTTTTAAGAATACATTTATTTCAAAAAAGTTAATGAATTTTAATGCAATTGTTTGTACGGGACACGCGTTTTTGTACGAATATCAGTTTTATAAATTTAGATTTTCATCACTTTTGTAGGGAAAAGTTGGTGCTGAGGCTGCCTAAAGCATCATTTTTGCATGTCACTTCACGCCAATTCATTGATATTTCGTGAAATTCAAATACTCCGGGTATAGGCTTCGTTGATATCCAGGGATGAAAACAATTGATAACGCTTAACTAATTTTTGTTGTTGTTGTAAAAAACATATATCATTTGGTAAAATTGATTGATATATAGATTTCTATGAAAAATTATGTATTTGAAATAGATTTCCGCTGAAATAACGGTAAATTATTTGTTGTTGTTGTAAAAAACATATATCATTTGGTAAAATTGATTGATATATAGATTTCTATGAAAAATTATGTATTTGAAATAGATTTCCGCTGAAATAACGGTAAATTATTTGTTGTTGTTGTAAAAAATATACATATATCATTAATAAAATAAAGTAAACATCGATTTGTGTGCTAATTTTTTTATTTAAAATAAATATCCGCTGAAAATTCTTTTCGGAAAAGTAATTATCCTGTCGATGAAAATATACCTTTTTTGGTGGAATGCTCCATAATGTAACTATAACCAAATCATGTGTTGAGAGAAACATATTTAGTTGACGTAACCAAGCGCTTTCCTCTGTGTTTGTGACTTCGAAACAGCAATAGTACAAAGACAAACTTCCTGAAAAAAAAAGTGTTTGGGCAACGAATAATTGCTCAATAATATTCAATGCGTCGTACTTTTATTAAAAAGAGGGAAGAAAAGCGAAGAAAAAATTGGGCTCTTTCGCGAACCACGAACTGGCGTTCACATTTTTTCTAAGTGTGTGGCCGAGTTACGCATCCAATTTGTAGTGTGCGTCCAAATGTCGTCTCACATATAGAGGCCCGCCTCCGAATGGCAAAAATTACACCCAGAGGTTTGCTATTGCCTGCCGACGGAAGACCAATATAGGACAAAAAAAACTGTTCCCATACATTATAGTGAAAAATAAAACTTTGGCCAAAATGCGGTTAATCGATTTATTATGATCCTAATTAAATTCCGCTTGAATAACTGACTGTATTCATAAAACTATGTGCTTTGAGTAAGGAGTTAGAAAATTTTATACTGACGATTTGCACGAAGTTTCCCCTCTTTTACGATAGAGGTGATGGCGTTGACTTTTTTGGTGGTTTCCGCGATTTCTGCGGTGGTGGTGGTTGATTCGATTTCTTTGGTGGTGCAAGTTGCTTATTCGGCGGTTTGACTGCCTTATCATTAGTACTATTCGCTTGCGGTGGTTTTCTACCCGGCTGCTTCTTAACGGTTGGTGGTGTTGGTTCTGGGGTAGGTGGCAAAGGTACGGCGACTGCATTCGATGGCTTCGATTTACCAGGTGGTGATGGCCTCACCGGTGGCGATGGTTTAAGCAGCTGTGGTGGCACTTCTTCGGAATCGTCAGATTCTTCATGCTCGTTAGTTTGTTCCACGTTTTGAGGCTCGAGAACGGGAATTTCCAAAATCGGTGGTTTAGGATATTCTACATTATGTAGGGATTCAGGATCCAAAACACTTGGTGGTTGATTTACGCTGGGGTAAAGAGGTGCAGGTAACGCCACCTCATTGCTTAATTCCTTATGCGAAGGTGAGTTCGACAGGTGGCTAAGGGGTGAGCTTGTTGGCAAAATATCCATAGGTGGTGGTGGTATAAAATTTCCGGGTGCTGTACAAGTTTGTAGCACAAACGTAAATAGTTCGCCAGCTTGGCAACTCATTTTAATCTGCTTGCCAGCAATGCGGGTGCAGACGTAGTAGTCAGAATTACTATGATAGCTTGGCCAACGTATGCCAATCTCGTCACGAGCGCATTTCAAATGATAGTCGGCATAGCCTTGGGCCAGAGCCGCCAGGCAAAGAGTCGTTATGGTCAGTGCGAATGCTAATTTGTAGGAAAATTAAAGAACAAATAAATTTGGTAGAACTATACATTGTTACCTTAATATAGAAGGCCCTAACTAACATTTTTGTTTCTTTACAGAGTAGTTATAGAACTTTGTAAAAAACAAAGATCTTCCGTTGCGAATTTCTTCAAAACGCTGGTCTTCGATAAAAACGAAGTATTTTAATGATGTTGTAGTTGTTTTTAAATTCTATTAGATACTCAGTGAGTAATGTACCAACTTTTGTATAAAGCTAAGTTTCGAAAAAAATTTATTTAGGGCCTTTCTATATTAAGGTAGCCTCAAATACTCACCTCTCATGCTGATTGTTTTTGGTTCCTTACTCCTTATACTGCCGTTACTGCTGCTGTCCGAACAAACCGAAACTGATGAACTGTTTAATTGTTACAAAACATCTCATTATTTATAGTGATTTCTTATTTCTTTTTTTTCCTTGGCTCGCCCATTTTTTCATGACCAAAAGTACTACTGAGTAAATAGATAGCGATCTGATTGATTTTGATTGTTTCGAAAATTTGTAAATTTTTATCATTGCGATAGCATCTGCCGTGGCACTGAACTTTTGGATGAACATCTCGAAATTCAATTTTCATCTTAAGAAACAGAGCATGAGTCAATGCAGTCTCAGTTAATTTATAAAAGAGAACATAATGTCGGAAAGGCCGCACCCAAACTGATATACAAATTGTAAATGATAAACAATAAATACTATTACTAATGTACATATGTACGCTATATGTATGTATATATAGTAGAACCTTGCATAAAAATATCAACTTGTCTGATAACGATGAAATCGTTACATGCGAATAGTAATTTTGAAAAAGCGCACGCTGCTAACTATCCAAAACTACGTTACAATGACCAAAATTGTTCAGTACCTCAGTACAACTGAGGCTTTAACTGCTTTAAAAAAGACTTCCCCAAAGAAATACTCCAATTTTTAGGTTTTGATTAGAGTTTTTAAGTAATTTTTAAGGGAATATTAACAAAATTTTTTTTCCTACGTGTAGTTTTGAAATTAATATTGGCTGTAATCAATACTTTCGTGTGCGTATTTTTTTTAAGTCTTATCGGTACGTTTCTATTTATAAATTCGTTTCAATACCATGCCTTCATCGCATAGACGCAGAGCCTACAACATATTTTATAAAAGAAAAAATTATTTGTCCTACTTTAAAACGAAAATTGTGGATGAATACAACCCATGGATACACAAATTGTATGTGAACTGTGCTGTGAACACTTGAGGCAGCGGTTCAGTTGCCAAAGAAGCCGTATGAGGTTCGGAGTGTCTATGCAATGGAAAGAACCGAAAATATCACTTTTTTCCTTTATTGTTCTCGTTTAAGTATTAAATAATACATATATATTCTCAAAAAACTACATTTTGTGAGAGAATTTAGCTCATGTAGTTTACAAATTTTACGCATACAGTTGTGTGACTATTCAATTGAAAAAATAAAATAAAATAAAAAAAAATTAAATTAAATAATAAAATAAATAAATAAAATGAATTCTATTTGCACATTGGGGACATAACTAAAATAAAAGAAATATAAAGAGACACAGTAAAAGTAAGGAACCCTTCTGTGTGTAACTATATGGACTCATTTTCGATCTATAACTTAAAGTTTTAAAATTTTACAGATTTTATACGATGTCGAAGTCATGATACAAAAAAGACGGTAGTTTCAATAAACAACTTTTTGATTTAAAAGCAGATTTTTGACAATTGCTCAATTGTAAAAAATTCGAAGCGGCGTTACCCGATTTGAGTTTTTTGGTACAGGGGATTTTATATCATAAATTTGGGATTATATATAAAATAATATCTTATCCTTAAAAGTTTAAATTTTATATTAAATTCGATAACCATTCCCCGGAAACCTCATTTTTGGATTAATAAAATTTTAGTGAAGATATTTCAATGTCATCTGAATCTTTCATAATGTGTATAGATAGCCAGGACTGTTGAAGTCTTCTATGTCGGACACGATTGTTTCTGATATAATTCATACACTGAAATTACACATTTCGATGTGTTATTTAATACATATGTATTATCTCTGTCCATTTAAGCGCATGTCTTTCAAGTAACTTGAAATGGGAATTTACTTTGGGACCCATGGGCCTCAACTTTCAGAGAAGTGAGTACTTTCCATTTCCGGTATGGTTTTACCAGGGACCGAAAATAACCTTTAAATAACTAAATTTTCGTAATTTTTTATTTTTATTTTTTCGATCAAGAAACCCCTTAAATTTTGGTTTTATTTTTTTTCTGTCAAATTTAATTGTTATTTTGTGATTTTTATTTTTTCGATAATTTTTCCCCTTTATGATGGACACAGTGAAAACGCAGATGAAACTACCTTGTTTTTTGTATCATGGTCGAAGTTATAATTTTGAAGAAGCAGCATTGTCACACATTTTTTTTGTGTTTTAACATTTCCTGGCAATTTGTTAAATAGTTATATTTAGGCCACAATTAGTAACAAAAATATTACTAGATATTATTTTAAACAAAAGAATTATAGTGCATCACAAGAGTACGTACTTAACTTAGTTGAATATCAAAGAGAAGCTGAGAAGTTAAACGTAGAGACTGCAATTTTAAAACACCTTGCTTGCTTTATATTTTTAATGTCAGACGGTAGGGAGTTCCATAATTTGATCGTGCTAGCAATCTAGAGTTAATTTTGAATCCCAATCATACTTGATACTTATTCCATCGATTCCATTATCGGAGATGTACCGCTAAGGTCAAACCCTTCGGATTTAATTTTAAGTTGTTTTTAACTGCCCAGTTAGAAATCTGACACAGATCTTCGTTAAGCCTGGAAATCAAGTCTTCAACAAGACCAATGGGCCTTGACAGGTACAGCTAGGTATCATCAGCGTAAAGGTGGATTGCTGAGATTTTACAACACTTCACTATATCGTTAATGAAGACACAGAACAATATGGGACCCAAAATGGAACCTTGCGACACACCTAATGTATTTGGCTTTAGGCTTGAGTAATTGTCACCACACTGAACTCGCTGTAGTCGACCCGTTAAGTAACTTTTCATTAGTTGTATAGAAAAAGCTCCAAACCTGAATTGATTACCTAGTTTGCCTAATAATAAATTGTGGTCGATGGTGTCAAAAGCTTTTGTGAAATCAAGCAGTACTAAGACTGTCAAGTTACTTTTATCAAAAGCTGGGTATATGTCTTCAAAATTGTTCAGCATTGCTGTGGAACAGCTGTGCTGACTTCTGAATCCCGATTGAACATCACTCAGTAGACAGCTTTTGTTTAAGTGGGTGGTTATTTGTCGTGCTAAAAATTTTTCGAAAACTTTCGAGAGCGCGGGTAATATGCTTATCGGTCTGAAGTGATCCGTAGCATTCGCACATTTAGTTTTTGGAACTGGTATTATATTTGCAATTTTCCAGAGGGTAGGAAACGTGGAGGATGTAAGGCAAACGTTAATAATGTGCGTAAGTGATCGGATCGCGAAATGAAGAATTATTTTATTTTGCGACATAGCTACTTTGTATTGAATAAGAAATGTTATCAGTCATGTTTGTGTAAAATGAAAAAGAATTTAATTAACAATCCCAAATCATTTTATGGTTTCGTAAATTCAAAACGTAAAGTACATGGTTTTCCGTCCGCTATGAACTATCACAAGCAAGAACTATCCGTATGAGCTTTGTCCGGTTAGCTCAGTTCATATTCCGGTGGTATCTTCCGAAGAAGTTTTACACTATTTAAAAACCTTAGAGTCATTTATGCCTGGACCTGATCATATTCCGACCTGTTTCCTTAAGAATTGCGCTGAGAACATCTGCGAGCCTTTGACTTCTCTATTTAACCTGTCACTACAGCAAGGCGTTTTTCCGTCAGCCTGGAAA
>JAPVRG010045107.1:0-11143 GCA_029783565.1 Rhagoletis cerasi
AAAAAATTGCAAAAGATTGTGTTATTCAATATATTGCATAAAAGGCCCTTCATTTTCCGTTGTAGTACACGTTCTATAAGGAAGCGAAAATGTAGGAAATCTACTACTATTTCCTAACGCGAGCTTCACTTCTTCCCCGATTCTCGCGTACTTCCAAAATACAACATTGAGCTAACGGCGTTGAAATTGGCGCTGTCACAACGTACATCACCTTTAATTATTGCATCATGGCAAATAAAAAAAATTAAATGGTTCAAAATTGTTGTTGTTTGAGATTGAAAATGAGAATATGTGAGTTTGTAAATGTAAACTTGAAATTATGTTTTCAAACGTGAAAAATGCTAAGTGTCTCTCAGCGGTTTTACCTTCTATATTTTTATAATGGTCGCAGTGATGTTTGTAGGATGTAGGAGTGCGTCTTTCACAATAGCAGCGACAGTCGCAATTACGTATCGGAAATTTCCTTATAATACCAGGCTATTTTAAATTAAAATCTGATCGCTGTTACTCCTTATTTCAAGTAAATTTGTATCCGAAGCGATATTTGATATTAAATTTTCACACTACACACTACTAAAACGAAATTAGTGATGCCTAATAAATTAATAATGCCCTTAGTTCACTCGGTACACGATTTCTGTTCTGCAACTTGTTTGTCTAGGCCCCGCAATGTAAACCGTCGGCCAAATCAACTCGTATGTTATCTAATTTTTTTTTAATTGTTAAATGCATTTTATATAATAAAGAACTTTATCATAAAAACGGCTATTTTATTTCCGAGAGTTTTGCAAGGTAATTGTTTGATTTCATAACATATCTCGAGATTTACGTTGTTTTAGGAAAATTCTATCAATACGTGAAAAGACATCGTTCGCCTTTTGTGCCGCATCAATTTTAAAATGCAGTCCTCTTACTGCATAGTAGTCTACCAAAGGTTTGGTTTGTTTGTGGTACGCTTCTAGTCGTTTTTTTAAAGCTTCTGCATTATCATCACTCCGACGAACAAGGGGTTCACCGGTCACCTAGACCAAAATAAAGGTAATTAGTATTAATAAGTATTTAAAATATTTTTTCGTTTTAAGAAAAGAAACTCACGTCATCGCGCATTTGATTTTTCGGTGGAGCAAATTCTTCATGATAAGAGCGGCCACTTGCGGGGTGAATCAAGCGTCCAGTTATTCTACGGACGAGCAAACTGTCATCTATAGCAAATTCAATGACGGCATCAAGATTGGTTTTTCTTTTGGCAAGCAAATCATCCAACTAAAAATGTAAGCACAAATTAATCAATTTATTTAGATGGCGGTGTGTTGAAAGACAAAAATCCCATAACTAAATCTAAAAAAATTTTGGAATAAAAATGTTTGTGTTTTTTATGTGTGGCCAGATGTGCCAGTGCAAATCCGAAAAACTCACTACATTCCCAATTTTCTACTAATACACTCACATCCTCGAACTTGCAGAGCTGTTAGCAACGAGATTTCAAACGCAGTAAATAGTTCTGTTTGTCGAGCAGTAGCGCGTTTCTGTAACTCAATGGAGAAATTCTCTACCTAAGCGAATTTATATGATGAATTCGCAGCCTTCTTCTCTACTGCTTATGAGTAGTAGAGAAATAATCGGTAGAGAAGAGTTACAGAAACGAGCTACAGATAACACTATGTGACAGTGAAAATATACTTTTCCCGAGGCACACACCACACTGTAGACTAAGTCAAGCTGAAGTCTGCATTGGCTTGGTAACATGTTTTTCTTTTAACCTGATAAGCAAGTTTTATATACCAGCCTGAAGAGGACGTATTGCCTCTCAAATTTAAGTATTGCTTCTTTTACTTATACTGTTAAACAAAATAAGCCTTTAAAATCTGCGCATGAGTCACCTAACCTTGAAACGATAGTCGCTCAAATGATACTACGAAAACCTTTGCGGAATTATATAAAGGTGATATCACTAAACCGCATAACTGTAAATTTTGACAATGTTGGCTGCTTTATTTGAGGTGATGTTCTCTTGCGTATAGTCTAAAGCAAAATTAACTGCTTCTTATAATTTTACAAGAAACCTTGATGCAATCATGCAAGGAAATGTACGTTGTGACAGGCCATTTTGATACTCCCTTAGCTAAAAGTTGCATTTTGGAAGTATGAGAGAACCCGGTAATAAGAGGCCTTTTACAAATTAAAAAATGAAGAACTCTTTCTTGCTTTTTTAACCATAGCATGTGCTACTGGGCATTTCGAGGCGCATTTTGATTTTGAATAGCCGCTAAATTTTTTCGCTAGCTCTGAGCGCTGAAAGATTTTATGCCACCTATCGTTAATAGTTTCCGAGCATGCCGAAACAGGTTATTTTCATTTCTTTTGTAGAATAAACATTATATATTTTATGTATGAAGGTGGTAAGTGGATCTACTGGGCCTGAAGTGGCCTACCCATTAAATGCATGGCAAATGCAGGCAAACTGCTAAACATAACATATCCAAGCACGATCGATCACTTTCGGCAACTGTATTCTGCTTTATGTTGTGTGCATATCCCCAATTGAGCTTTCTCTATATAATACTCGAAAACTCTTTTACAAAATGTACAAGTGCAGTTTTCGCTTGGAGTTGATCGAGTAAGCATTGTTGTTGTTGTTGTTGTTGTTGTAGCGGCTTACTTAGCCCTGCCTAGATCGGCTTGCCTCTCAGTCATTGTCATCAAGTTCAACTGACGGGAGGCCCAAGAAGTTTGCTACTCCCACGGGATTAGCTCAAAGGGAGAGGGGCGTTAGTTGAGTGGGGTTCAGGGGGCATGCGAAGAGGTGTATCGGGTCGTGAGGTGACTCTCCGCATACAGGGCATGAATTAGGCACCTCCGGGTTCAATCTGCTCCGATGCGAGTTTAACCTGTTGCAGTATCCGGGGCGTAGTTGTGCTAGTGTGGTGCGTGTCTACCGAGGCAGACGAAGTACAGTCTCGTCAACATCCGGTGGTTGGGTTCCCAACACGGCATTCGAAGGTATGCAGTCCGTGTAACTTAGGACCGACTCCCTGTGAATGCCGTTTAAGGCCTGTCGATATGTCGGTTGTTTAATGAACCTGTGGACTTCGTCAGTCAGTTCGTAAAGGTGCCTTCTTACGTGCCGGGGCGAGGGTTCTGCGTCAAGCAGGTGTCGGTTCGGCTGTCCGCGACGGTGGCACCCCACCAAGAACTGCTTGCTGAGCATTAGATTGTGCTCCTTAACTGGGAGCATCTGAGCCACGTTTTGTGGCGCCATCAAATGGCATCACGTGGCGGTCGGAAGTGCTGTGTTTTGACATGTCTGTAGCTTCATCCACTGCGTCCAATTTGTCCCAGGCGACCACACGGGCGCTGCGTAGTTTAAAACCGGCCGGCCAATTGCCTTGTATGTAGTCAACAACGTTTCTTTGTCCTTGCCCCAAGTGCTGCCGGTTAGTGACTTGAGGACTTCGTTGCGGCTCTGTACTCTATTGACAATTGCGGTTGTGTACGCCGAGAAGGAGAGCAGACTGTCGAAGGTAATTCCGAGAACTTTCGGGCTGTTCATGATCGGAATTGGTTCGCCATCGACGTGAATTCCCAATTGTAGTCTGACCTCTTTCGTCCAGGTGGTGAAAAGGGTTGCGGAGGATTTTGTAGGGGAGAGAGTAAGGCTCCTTGCAGTGAAGAAGCAAGAAAGTTCGGAGAGGTAACCGTTTACTTTCAAGCACAAGTCATCAATTCCATTTCCAGACGCCATAATCGAGCAATCATCAGCGTAAGAGATAAGGGAGACGACCTCTGGTGGTTGAGGAAGTTTTGAAATAAAACAGTAATGGGGAAAAGACACCACTCTGTGGGACTCCCTGTTTAATTCTTCCGGGTTTGCTATGTTTATCTCTAAATATTACTGACGAGTGTCGACCACTTAGATAATTGGCTGGCCGCCTTTTGAGTCCCTGTGGGAGAGAGGAAGCCTCAATGTCTTCCTAGTAGCGTGGAGTGGCAGACGGTGTCAAAGATCCAACGCTACTAAGACTGTTCTCTCACAGGGGCGGTTTCGGTTGTTGTGCTGTGCACTTTACGGAAGCCATGCTGATGCCTCGCTGGGGCCAGGTGTTGTGTGTAGTGCGGGAGTAGTGGGCCTCAAGTGGCTTCGCTACCGGGGAAAGGAGAGTTATCGGACGATAAGAATCTCCTTTGTTGGTTGTTTTCCCCGTTTTAATCAGTGGGACCACTCTCCCCATTTCCAGATGTCTGGAGTGATGAGATTGGCCATGTACAAATTGAGGACCTTGGTGAGATATTCCACTCCCGCAGGA
Source organism: Rhagoletis cerasi (assembly GCA_029783565.1). Lineage (NCBI taxonomy): Eukaryota > Metazoa > Arthropoda > Insecta > Diptera > Tephritidae > Rhagoletis > Rhagoletis cerasi. The sequence goes on from JAPVRG010045107.1 coordinate 4,305, forward strand.
CCCAATTTTTTCAGCATCAGCATACAGATTCCGTCTGGTCCAATGGCTTAGGAGACTTTCGCCTTCCCGATGGCTACCTGAACCTCACCGCCGGTGAAAATAAGAGGCGCACATGAATGTTGCATGTTTACTATGTTTTTTTTTTGCACTTCGGTATTGTTACTCGGTACCATTCGAAATGCCGAAAACAAGTGATGAAGTGTGGGAAGGCCTTGATATAATCGAACGATCGACACCAGCTCATTTAGGACAAAATAGCCGCGTTTTTTTACAATTGAGAAGATCGATGACGAGAAAGGCGATCCGTTCGGAGATGACGATGATGCTGATGACAACTATATCATCCCTGATGGAACGGCGTCAGATACTGAAGTAGAATAGCACATTGAGGTGAATTTCACAAAGTCAAAGAAGAAACGAATGGACTGTGCGTGGTGCAATCCTCAACACGACAAACAGCGTCAACATTCTTGTCGTGTGAAAAATGTAAAAAGATTCATGTGCCTTGAACACGGGTCTATGAAGAAAATTTCTCTAATTTAATTTAATTTTTTAACGCCTCCCAACACTTTTCCTGTGATATTCTTGAAAAAAAAAAAACCATTTAGGCACTTCTGCCCGTTTTTTCTATCTTGTTTCTAGCAGCCATAAAGTAAAACTGAAATACAACAAAGTACCAAAAATATATGGAAAACCCCAAAATATAGTTCCACAAAACCTGAATTTTTTCCACTTTACAAATATAAAGTTACTTGTTTTTGTCGTATCACGGGAGCCCATCTTCTTAAGGAACAACACTTTAGAATGACACATACAGCTTTAGTATCATATTTACAATAACAAAAAAAAATAAGTTGCCGCTTACACAATATGTTAGCGTTTGGCCGAGCTTTTCCTCCGCTTTGTGGCGTGCGACTTGGTGTTGTCACACAAAGGGGAGGAACCTACAGTTTTACGCCGACTCCGAACGGCGATTGTATTTTTATGAGAAGCTTTTTCAAGGTAGAAATTAAGGAGATTGACTCGGTTTTTTCAAACCGGTTTTCCTCGGTGTTTTCATAAATTTTTCGGTTATTTGGGAATGATCAAGATGACACATCTGATTTCGGTCAGGAACTAAGTTTTTCGGTCTCAGAAAATGATTTACAAAGCGAATTGGACAAGACCATTAAGTACCGCCGCCGAAGAAGTAATCGAATTTCAGCAAGCCCGAAAGAACAACTGGTACGAATAGGAATGTCACGAGGCTGCAGGGAAAAAAGATGCCGCATACAGGGCCACGCTGCGATCGGGCGCAACGCGAGCTATGTGGGACCGACATAGGGAGCTGAAGAGGGAACCGAGACGTATTCGCCGCAAAAAGAAGAGAGGCTGAAATAAGGGAGTGCGAAGAGCTTGAAATGCTGGCCGACAGAAAAAACACCCTTTACCAGAGTTAGGCGACTTACGGAAGGTTTCAAGACCGGGGCGAACTCCTGTAAGAAAAATTATGGCGACCTAGTGACCGATGTCCAGAACGTACTTAAATTAGGGGTATTCGCGATCCGTTGCATACTGTCTAGCATGGTGCATAGATAGCATAACTAGCAAGATTTGATCATTTTGTTGTTGTTTCATGTGTTCAAACAACAATAAAATTATCCAATCATGCAGTCTATGCACCATGCTAGACTGTATGCAACGGATCGCGAGTACCCGTATTATGAAGCGAACCCTGTTGAATGGCAGCTGTGCTGAAACTAGTGGAGAAGACGATTCCGAGCCGCCAGCCGATGACGATGGAGTCGATGTCCCACCGCCTGACTATGACGAGGTACGAATAGCAATCACGCGGCTGAAAAACAACAAAACTTCTGGAGCTGACGGCCTGCCAGCTGAGCTATTCAAGTACGGCGGCGAGGAGTTGATAAGGTGCATGCATCAACTCCTTTGCAGACTTTGCAGAATATGGTCAGACGAACACATGCCCGACGACTGGAATTTTAGTGTGATCTGCCTAACCTACAAGAAAGGCGACCCCGCTATACGCGCTAACTACCGCGGTATCAGCCCTCTAAGCATAGGTTATAAGGTCCTATCGAGCGTATTATGTGAAAGACTGAATCCCACCGTCAACGGACTGAAGAAGACCCGAAGGAAGAGGATCGACACTCACCATCTATTTGTCGATTTCAAATCCGCTTTCGACAGCACGAAAAGGAGTAGCCTATACGCCGCGACGTCTGAATTTGGTATTCCCGCGATACTAATACGCTACGTAAAATGACGTTGAGCAATACCACCAGCTCCGTCAGGATTGGGAAGGACCGCTCCGAGCTGTTTGATACCAAACGAGGTTTTAGACAGGGCGATTCCCTGTCGTGTGATTTCTTTAATCAGATGCTGGAGAAGATAATCAGATCTGCAGAACTTAACCGCTCTGGAGCAATTTACTACAAGAGCGTGAAATTGCTGACGTATGTTGAGGACATGGACATCATCGGTATCAAAAAACGAGAGGTATTTTCTGCCTTTTCCAAGTTGGATAAGGAAACAACTCGTATTGGTCTGGTGGTAAATGAGGACAAGACGATAATCAGTCAGCGCATGTTGACAGCTATAATTTCGAGACAGTAGAGAACTTCGTTTATTTGGGAACCAGCATTAACACCGATAATAATGCAAGCCTTGAAATCCAACGGAGAATCTCTCTTGACAACAAGTGCTACTTTGAACTGAGTAGGCGATTCAGAAGTACAATCCTCTCTCGTCGTACGAAAACCATGCTCTATAAGTCACTCATAATGCCCGTGCTGGTGTATGGGGCAGAACAACTAACAATGACAACATCCGATGAGGTGGCCCTTGGAGTATTCGAGAGCAAGATTCTACGGAATATTTACGGGCCTTTACGCGTTGGCGACGGCGAGTACCGCAGACGATGGAACGATGGCCTGTACGAACTTTATAACGACGTACAGCGGCTCCGCTGGCTTGGTCATGTCGTTCGAATGGACACAGACGCTCCAGCTCTGAAAGTATTCGACTCGAAACCCGCTGGTGGTAGCAGGGGAAGAGAGAGGTCTCCTCTGCGTTGGAAAGACCGGGTGGAGGACTTGGCTTCACTTGGCATTTCCCATTGGCGTCAGTTGGCACAGAAGAGAAACAACTGGCGTGCTTTGTTGGACTCAGCCAAAATTGCTTAGGCGGTTACAGCGCCAAACAAGAAGAAGAATAAAGAAAGAAAAGCGGCATATATTGATAAAAAAATACCAAAAAGTTACGAAAACTAACTATTAAATTATTTATTCTGTTATTTCCTGAAAAATTAATAAAGTTTGACAACTTAGCTGAAAGCATTTTGAAAGTTGATAAAAACTCGCGCTAAATTATGAATAAATGAGAATCAAAATATCTACACGGGTAAATACAATGAAAGCGAAGGTTAAGATCCGACAGTAAATACCGAAGATATGACTATAAAAAATAAATAAAAGAAACTTTGTAATATACCACGTTTCTATAAATGAATTAAAAAGAAGAAAATAATTTTTCCGAGACTCAGAATTTGTATTGATAAGACTAAAAAGTAGAAAATAAAAATAAAATAAAAAACTTTTTAATATACATACAACGCTTTTATAAATGGAATAAAATGTAGAAAATAATATTTCACATTCCCATAGAATTTGTTTTCATAACTTTTGATTATAAAATTTTATAAATAGTCATTATAAACAATTTATGAGATTTAAAATGAAAAACGTGGGGCGCATGTAAAAGACTTGAATTGCTATAAAAAGTGATATATGTACACCAAATCCCGATATTTTACAAAATGATGAAATCAATTGCTTAAAATCTCTCATTATTGTACTTTCGCAGTAGAAATTTTAGGTCTAAGCAGACGATATAAAGTTTCAATGCGCGTCATCTAGTTTGAATCCTGAATGAGACGTATTGTCAATTAAATGTAATGGAATTGTTAATGAATTAGGTATGTACAGTAGTGTGCATATCATTTACAACAAATTTCAAAATGATATTATTTGCTACGCATGTTTATTTATTTTTAAGAATTTTCCTTTAAAATATAGTGCGATCTATAACAGAAACCATAGATATAAAAATTTTAAAAATTGCACGAAGTTCACAAAAGTGAATCAAACTTCAAAACATTTTCATCTGAATTTCAAACTTTTATTCAGAATTTTTAGAAAATGTTCGGGATTGCAGTTTTGTAGCCCATTCAACTTTTTTGTCGCGGATGTTGCGCATTTTCTTCCATTTAAAAAAAAGATCTGGTTCATACGTTATATGGAAGAAAATGCTTAACATCCTCGACAAAAAAAATTCTAAAAAATCAACGGTAATTTTTTGTGACTTGAAACTTGCACTTTACTAAAATTTAATGGGCTACAAAACTGCTTACTCGAAAATTTTCTAAAAATTCTGAATAAAAAGTTTGAAGTTTTGACGAACATTTCTTGAAGTTTGATTCTTCTTGTTTGGCGCTGAAACCGCTTAAGCGATTTTGGCCGAACGTTTGCCATGGTCGTAATCAAAAAAAGGGGGTCTCATCCGAGGCTTTGCTGTTCTTTTCATTGGAATCGTTTTTTACGTGGCGGGTCCCAAACCCTGCGCGCAACCCATTTCTGGGTTCATTTCATTTTTGTGAATTTCGTGCAATTTTTTAAATTTTTATTTATGTAATTTCTTTTATAGATCGCACTATATTTTAAATGAAAATTCTTAAAAATAAATAAACAAACTTAAGCTGCAAATTAGAGCTCTTGTTAATCGACTAGTCGACTAATCGGTTAATCGATTAGCAAAAGTTGTTTAAAAAAATAGTCGACTTCACCTAATCGACTAACCGTTTCTTTTCAACTTCTTCAACTAACCGCTCACAAACAACTAGTCGACTAACCGTTTTCGATTTTCGACTAGTTGTTTTATATCAACAAATATATTTTTATGTATATACATATGTATGAATGTGATGAAGACTTATGCTTATTGACAAAACTCGATTTCAAATATAATGAAGTTTGTGTTGCGAGAACTCATTTTCAAGGCAAAATTTTCATTTGTTTTAAAATACAAATTTTTTTTGTGAGAAGTTGTCACTATTCGATTTATTTCGGTTAGTCGATTTTCAGACTACTTGTTGCTCGACTTTCAACTTCCAAAAAAGTTGCTAATCTACTAGTCGACTAGTTGAATAGCCGGATAGTCGATTTTCAACAAGAGCTCTACTGCAAATAATATAATTTTGAAATTTGTTGCAAATGATATGCACACTACTGTATATCACTTTAACTGTATTTCATGCGCCCCACGTTTTTCGTTTTAAATCTCTAAAATAATTTTTGATCTGTAAAAATTTGTATGAAATATTTTTCAGGTTTTCAACTACATGTTCATGTTACAAGGAATCGCCTTATTTAAAAGAATTTTTACAAAGTATTTGTAAGCTTATGTAATCAAACAATTACCTTTTCCGCCTGGACAACGGTACGGGGAAATCCATCTAGAAGGAATCCATTTCGACATTCTGGTTTATCCAAATTACTATCAATCATGTCCACAACTAGTTCATCGGAAACTAGTTTGCCTTCATCCATTACCTTTTTTAACTCTTTTCCCAATTTAGATCCAGAGGATATTTCCGCGCGCAACATATCACCGGTTGATAAATGACACACGCAAAATTTTTCCTTCAACTTTGGAGCCTTAAAAATATAAAAATTTAGTTTTTTAAATACAAATATGACATATGTACATACATATGTATTTAAACAAAAACAAAAGAATTAAAAATCTATAAATCATCAACACAACCCCCACAACAGATGTATATCTGGCTATTTATCATTTACATATGTATTTGGTATTTTTTACTTTTTTCATCAAAAACTTTACTTGGAAATGTACTCGTACATGCTTTACTTAGGGTTTTCACCTGACAATACTTTCATGACAATAGCAATACATTAACACTTTTTCACTAATACATGCACACATCTTCAATTGTCTCAACCACTGTCTTTACAATTTTCAAGACAGTAAATCGGACAGTTAGTTAGTGGCTGCTGTGGTGTAGTGGTAAGCAGTGCGCGCTTCCACTCCGCAGGCCTGGGTTCAAGCCCTGGTCAGAGCAACGTCGCAAAAAAATTTAGAAAAAATGTTTTTTCTTAACAGCGGCCACCCCTCGGCAGGCAATGGCAAACCTCCGAGGGTACTTCTGCCATGAAAAAGCTTCTCACAAAAATACAATCGCCGTTCGGAGTCGGCGTTAAACTGTAGGTCCCTCCCCTTTGTGTGACAACATCAAGGCGCACGCCACAAATCGGAGGAGAAGCTCGGCCAAACACTAACATATGTGTAAGCGCCAATCTATTATTATTATTATTATTAAATCGGACAGTTATTTGACATATGCAGCCAATAATTTTGGTGTCTTGTGCAAGAAATAAGACATGGTGCAATAATATAAGGTGGTGTTAGCCGTATATAAGTAAAAAACTACACTAACTAATCCATATTGTCAAAATACAACGAACACATAATTTTGACGTAATGCTCACCACGGCGAAAAAGTCAGCTGCCTTCCCAACACCATCTTGTATAAATTCGCCTTGAAATAAGAGAAATTCAAAACAAAGTACCTATCATGATACAATAAAAGAAGGTAGTTTCACTTTGAAATTAAAGTGTGTTTATTGAAGTTTACACTTTTCGTAAAATGCTCAAGTAGCAATGCCACCTCAACAAATTATTGCCTTGAAAATTTTAATAAATTTTTGGGGAATTTTTTATGCATTAAAAAATAATATGTAACAAAGAAGTTAAATATA
>JAPVRG010046748.1:0-11113 GCA_029783565.1 Rhagoletis cerasi
ATACATTTTATAAAATATACAAAGCGCATTTCTGCCAACTTTTCTACTACCTTTTCAAAACAGGGACGAAATTATTTTCTCTTACTCTATACTCCTCAAATGCAACCTTATAAGGTAGTCAGAAAACGCAAATGTCAATAATTACCCATTTAATAATAGAATCAGGGACAAGGGAGACTTTACTTTAATTTTTTTTTTGAATTGCAACAAACTTTTGCTGCAAGGTTTAATATAAAAAAAAAAAAAATTCTCAACTAACATAACTTTGAAGAACGTGTGGGATATATAGCAGCCGTCGTTGTTCGCTTTTGATGTACGTAATTAATTTTTTCTGAAGATGTCCGCCGTGTAGTTACCTCAAAGTTTGAGTTGTAAATGTGGAAAACGAGTGTCGTAAAACACTGGAATGGCAGCGAATTGATAGTACTTATCATTTTGAACGCAAACTCAACATACTGTCAGGTCAAGTTCATGCAATGAGCCGATTCGTTGCTCTAAAGACCAGCCTAATCAAAAATACAAATATAGGAGTCTTCGAATAAAAAAAAATTATTTAAAAATAAATATGTACATATTTTTATTGTTTAAATACCTAAATATGTACATACATACATATATAATAAGTAAAAAGGCACATAAATCACAGAAATGATGATTAAAGAAAATAAATAATTGGCGCATTCATGGCAAAAATACAATCGGGGTTTACCATTGCCTGCCGAGAGGCGACTACTATTAGAAAAAACTTAGATGTTGCTGGGATCATGAATATACCGAGTAGGTGTGCCACTCGACCACGACGGCCGCCAGAACTGATGCCTGCGATTTTAAAATTACGGTGAATTGAGTTCTTTACGGCCCTTATTAAAATTCTCATAAAATCAAGGCAAAATTAAAAGTACTGATTTTATGTAGAATAGCTCATGCCTACACATATATATACATACATAAATACATAGTTACATACAGTGACTCAAACAAGTATTCACATTTTGTTTTTTTTTAAATATGTATTCACAATATTTTTTAAGTTAAAATCTTTTCTTTTCTATATACTTATTTCTCTACGGTATTTTTCTGTTACCAAATGGTAACTTCCTTACGATTTTATAAAATTCAATGACTGTGATCTCATTTTGAAGAGGGGAAGCCCAAGAACGTGCGAAAAATAGTCACGTTGTTAAAATTTGATAATTTCTTAAAACATGTTTTTAAAAAGCAGAAAGCTGTATCTTCCATAAAACTCCATCAAATTTAATGAATGCAACACCAATTTGAAGGCCACTTTAGACAAAAAGTACAAACTTTTAAATACGGTTGCCACCTGTCTAAAATGTTAGTGAATGAAATATATACCTTAAGTGAAATATTGCAACGTGTTTAGCGAGGTGGGTTGACATAAGGTCAACGGCCACATAGATGAGTGTTGCATTAGTTATTTTAATATTATATTTCTTCATCAACGACCCCTTCACCATCTAGTCAGCAGCGTTGCATACAATATGGAAAGAAGTATACATATTCAAATATGGGTAGCTTTAAAAATTTCTAGGCTTTTCGAAATTTGGTTGTAATACGGCGTTCATGCTCAGCACGCATTTACCATTTTAGCATTTAGCCAAAAAATGCGACGCATTTTCCATACGAATGCGAAAATGCTAAATGCTAAAATGCTAAATGCGTGCTGAGCATGAACGCCGTATAAGACAGTTTTCATATAACTTCATTAGTTTATACACTCAAGTAAATACATATGTATATATTTAGGGGCGCAAAGGTGCTGGCCCAATGCAGGCTTGTTTTCCTTGCTTTGCTTACTTTGGTCTGCTTTGATTTACTTTGAAAGCTTGTTTGGCCAAATGGGAATTATTTCCCCACAAAATTCCAGAAAAATTAAAAAAGGAATAAATAATGATAGGAACAACGTTTTAAGCTCTCAATTTTTTCAGATTTATGAAGAAATGCATTTCATGAATGGTATGTATAGCAAATATGCTTAGTATAAATATGGAAATCAGTCACTAGGCCTACTTTCATGCATTTTAGTAGAGTTCAAAATTTGTTTGGCAGTTCTCATAGCCAAGCAAGCAAAGCAATCGTGCATTGGGCCAATACCTTATGTGCCGAAAGGCACAGCGGCTGAAAAGTTTGGTGTGAAGTTCCAGCTTTTCAGGGTATCTTTAAAAAGACCATCAGCAGTGGGATTCTGACGATCGCCAAGCTGAATTTTCGTCGCCAAAGCAGAGAGGCTTAAAAGTATACCAATTGAAAAATGGGCAGATGCAATGTGCAATCAGCCCAATCAGGCAGTACGAGGGAATTGTGACTAGCGGGTGTATTCTGTGTTGGTAAAAAAATTTTTGTTACCGGTAAATAAAGTTCCTGTTAATTTTTAGACCCTTTTCGCATTTTGCGCACTCTTGTAAACGGTCAATTTAGTTACCATCTCACAAAATATTGCCCCGTGAAGTATGCTACATCAAAATTTCCACAAAACTCCATAGCTGAATTGCTGAATAAATTAAAATGTTACCAAGGTACCTAGAATCGCGGTTACAAGAAATGGTAACAAGGTTTGGTAACAAAATTTTCCGGTTACAAAATATTCGGTAACGCACAGAATAGGCCTGAAGATGTTGCATTTTGTTACCGCGCCTGCAATTTAAGTGAACATTTTTTTAATTTAGTTTAATATGAAACCTGACAGAAGGGAAACATCAGTTTTTTCTTAAATTGCTGGTGAAACCGGCTGTTTTTAGGCGATGAAAAATAGCGTTAGCAATTTTTAGAATTCCATTGCAGGGCAACCGCGTGGATCGATTCACACTGAAGCCGGCCCTGTGTGTAGTACGAGAGCAATGAATGATGCTTAGACGTATGCAGGCAATTACACATATACATATGTATGTATGTATGTCCATAGCACATATTTATGGATGTACTTATGTACAAAGCGGAGTAATCGAGACTTAGTTAGGGACGTAAACTGCAAATTATTTGGAGCGAACCTGCTTTGCGATTGTTCTGAATAAATTTTTTAAGTATCGCTTAGGCTCAGTACGAATCCAACACCTCGCACAGGCGGAGCGGAGCAAATGTCAGCCGTGATCAGTACATTTTCGCTAAACGTAATTTAGATTAGCGCAGTGTAAATGTGATTTTGTAAATTAAGACAAGCGCTTTAAAAATACACAAAAACGTACATATATGCATGGCTTAGTGCATGTGCATACATATGTACATATGTTATTTTGTTAAACTAAAGTGCATAAGTGTATCTCATATTCAAATCACAATGAAAGTGAAAATGATGCGGCACCTACTTTTGCTCATTCTCCTGCTAAGCTCAATTGCATTATGTGTTGCGTTACCCACCAACGCTCCGACACACAGTATACAAAATAATAGCACGACTAGCGTTCCTACCGCCGACATTGTTCCAACAACAGCAAATGTAGCTGCAGTAGATGTGATGCAGAATGGTTTGAATGAAATCGAAAGTGAATATCGCGTTAAGTATGCCCAACAAATGCTGACGTATATGAATCAGTCGGTTCAGCCATGTGAAGATTTCTATGAATATGCTTGTGGCAATTGGAAGAATGTGATTCCCGAACGTCAATCGCAGCACAAACGCAGCAATCTTATTGATATTGTTTACAGTTTGGGCGAAGCCGTTCAACAACTTCTCCTGCAAGATTCACCATCAATCGATAATTTTGAGTATACGTTGGAATTTAATATGGCACGGCGGATTTATAATGATTGTCTAACGGCTGATTTATATCCAGTGAAAAAATCCGATGTGTATTTGGAGATAATTAAGTCGATTGGTGGCTTTCCAGCTGTCGACGAGTCGTGGAGGCCGGATAACTTCAGTTGGTTCAATATGAGCGCACACTTAACCAACTATGGCGCTTTGGGCTTAGTCAAAGAGGAAATAATGCCACAATATCCGTTTCCGCCGTATTTTAAATTACCCGATTTGGGTTTCGAATACATTGTACATTCAGACAACATAGACACGAATAGTTCTCACGAATTGAACGAAAAACGTATGCATAACTACTTGCGTTTGTATGGTGTTAATGATGAGCAGAAAATTGAGCGGATCATTGCGGATATTATTGACACTTGGAGGGCCATACTCAATATTACAAACGAGTTTCATGAGGATATGAATGAATGTGAGGTGCTGACAGCAGCACTTGACATAGAGGATTTCCAGCAATGGGATAGTTATTTGGAAATCGCATGGAACGGCACAAAATTTGAGTTGGAGGAAGAGACTTGGCCTTGCCATCACTTTTACAATGAGCTGGATAGAGTATGTAATGAGCGTAAAGAGGCGGTGGCTAATTATTTGGCTTTAAAATTTATTTATCGAATGGATGCACGTCTGCAGGATAAGAAGTTTCAAACGGAGTATTGTAATATGATGATTCAGCATGTGTTACCTCATCTTTTGAATGAAATCTATATGAAGGTAAGCGATGGGCAAAAATCATGAAAACTTAAATTCAAATGGGATAATATTGCTAAGGTCATCTTCTTAATCTTAATAAATTAAAATCACGTGTCACTATGTTCGTTTAGACTAATCTCCGAAGCCGCCTAAGCCGATTTAAATTAAAATTTGAGAGAATATTGTTGGTTCCAGCTTGGAAGATAGGATACTTTTGGACCCGATAGGTGGGGATGTTTTCCCCGCAACCCTCTCAGTATATTTACCTCTCTATGGTTGGGATTTTTTATTACATTAGTCGTTAATTCACTACTTTAGTTCAAATGAATTTTTGTGATGGAAAAAACCTCTCGAATCTGTTTTATGCATCTGGCATTCGCAAACAGGCAAGCGAAAATTCATTTTAATTTTTCTATCTTTGCTTTTTGTAGAAGCAGGTAATGGGTTTATTTTTCGCGATCGCGATACTTTCGTTCGTTATGATGTTGTTATATGGCTTTACCTGCAGGTAGGTAAAATTCGATGCTCTTATTCCTGATGGTACTTTTTGACGTGTTTGGAGTTTCCATGTTTGTGGTTTTGTTAATATTTTTCTTTTCGTACATCAATTGTAAGGGTTCGAATATAACGTCCGATGCGGTATTTGTTTGTTCGTTTATTATTTTCCCGTCAAAGGTTTTTAGTTTGTAAATTTCCATGTTTTCTACACCTTTTCAAGTGTATAATGAGAAAATATAAATTGATAATGAGAAATGTAAATTCATATTGAGAAAATATAAAATGGTAATGAGAAAACGTAAATTCATAATGAAAAAATACGTACACTCCGTTTTTGTTTGAATGAAATATATTTTTAAATTTAAGAATGAAATTAAAGAATAATAAAATATTCAGATCAAAATTTCAATACCTTCTGAATTGGACACTAATATACATATGTATGTAAATAAAATGGAATTTAAAGATAACTGTGCGATCTGCAGAGCAAATATGAAATTTAAAAGTGTGGCAAAACAACTACATTCCACACAGATGTTCTAAGCTTAGTCGATATGCAAGTGGGGGTGTAAATGTATTGCCCAACTTTAATTTCGCGGTGTAAATGGTTTTTAGCAGTATTCTACGAGTTTTTCTTTAATTTCCCTAATATCGCAGAATCCAGAGTAATGTACTTATAGCTCTTCATTGTTATAACTTTTTATATTCTCATTATCAATTCACATTTTCTGATTACGAATTTACGTCTTCCCATTATCAATTTTTATTTTCTCATTATTTATGTTTCTCATTATCAATTTAGATTTTCTCAATATGAGTATACGTTTCTCATTATCAATTTGTATTTTCTCAATATGAATTTAAATTTTCTCATTATAAACTTGAAAAGGTGTAGTACGTACCATAAAAATGATTTCCTGCCCACAGATTATTAAATATTATAATAGTCATATATCGTCTTATGGATAGCATCATATGTAGGTCACCATAAAATCACAATGAAAAGTCGAAAGTGGACTACTCGGGTGTTCCACCACCTTTTGGATATGACATGCGTCAATAAATGGATGCTATATAAAATATTTAATAAAGACCGGCCAGATTTTAAAAATATCAGATTAATCGATTTAAGTTGGAATTCAAAGAAATTCCTAATAGTGGACCGTCAACTTTAGGAACACAGATCAAGGAAAAGCGATGTAAACCAAATTGAAGTGTAGCACCTCCAAGGGATGTCAGATTAGACGGAACTGATAACTGGACTACGATGGATAAAAACGGAGGATGCGTGTTTCCGAAATGTTTCAGGACAGACACGGATGTATTGCACCAAATGTAAGGTAATTCTTTGCTTAACAGCTGAAAAAACTTTTTTTATAACTGCCATCATTTATAAAAATGTAAACATCATATTTTATTTGTTTTTCGTTATACCGAATCTTATATGAAATACCATGAAATTCAATAAAAATATATATATTTATTCACACTAAACATTGGTTTTTCTCATTGAAATAAGTGATTTTTATATTTTCATTGCAAAGGTAAGTTTCGCGTGAGTGCTCATTGTATACAACCAGTTTTTTCTCAATAAAAGTATAAACAGAATCAAATCGCTGAGCGAACTTCGTCGGAAGAAATCTCGCTGTAAAAATTAAAACACACTGCAGTTTATGAGATTGCACACAATCAAAGCGACGACGAAGTACGTCTGACGAAATTCGGCGAGAATATATTTATATATAATTGATAAAATAGCTTTGTTTCTTTACTTTTCAAGCAGATAAGTATCAAGAAGAAGAAGAATGGGACAGTTTGAGGATTCATCTTTTCGCTTTTGTAATTTTACATTTTTTATTTGTCAATTCGCTGATGCGAATTTCGTTTCGGTTCTGTTTTACTGGGCGAAATGTTGCAGCGAATATCACCCGACGGCATCGCTCCGTTCGACGAAATTCGCTCAGCGGATTGGTTCTGTTTATACTTTAACTTGGTAACAACGAAAGTTTAAAAAATTAAAAATGCAGTTTTACATATTATATATATTTTTTACCATAATAGCTCGGTAGGAGCATCTATTATGTTGTTAACATGCTTTAAAGTATCTATTTATGTATATTTAATAAATAAAAAAAAACACGGATTTATATCGCTAGCTTATATGGAAAAGCTGCTAAGTCGACTTTTTTTTTAAATAGTTTATTTTGATCCAAGAAGCAACTACAATCAAAAATGCATCGTTTTCAAAAGATCGAACCACCTGTTTTTTTTTTTAACCCTTTCTATTCAGTGATACACAAATTTACATTGTCCAAAATAGTTACTGAAAAATGTGATAAATCCTAAAGAATACAAAACTATTCATCAACGTTGTGGAATTCGATTCGTTTGGAGTTGCTTTATCTTGGCATATGCGAAATATTGTATTAAATTTTTATGCAAAATAAGTGTTTGAAGAAAATGAGTTTATTAAATTTAAAAAACCGAACTTGGCATATACGTATAGAACCAAATTGATCCGCGCGTTAAATTATTAACTATAAACTTTATCTTTTTCTCTTAAAGGAATATTTCGATGACGAAATTCATGGAGAAATCAGCGATATTGTTAACGAGGTACGAAAAAGTTTACGTGAAATATTAGAACAAGCCGATTGGCTGGATGAGAAGACAAGAGAACAAGCTCTGATGAAGGAGGCTGCCATCAAACCCTATATTGGAAGTTATCAGAACAAAAATGTGACTGATCGTTTGATCAAACAAATGCAACAATTTTCCTATGTGGAAGGCAATTATGATTTGAATTTGGCGAATTTGTACAAATTTAGAACATGGCAGAAACGTTTCAATGGACTACATCACAAGGAATATGGCAACACCACACTGCAACCATTGGAATTGCTAAAGGGTATTCAAGTCAATGCCTTCTACTACAATGTTGATAATTCTATTTGCGTTATGGCTGGCATATTGCATCCGCCTGCATATCATAAAGCTTGGCCAGCAGCACTTAAATTCGGCACTATTGGGTACTTGGTGGGGCACGAGTTTACGCATGGTTTCGATTCAGTGGGCGCACATTATAACAGCATTGGCGAGGAGAATTATTGGTGGTCTAAGAAGGCAGGAAAAGTCTTTAACGAGCGTGAAGAGTGTTTTGTCCATCAATACAATGGTTATAAGGTATGAAAATGATGTTTACAAATTTTAATACTATGTATATTTTTTACAAGCTTTTATTAAGTTTCACCTGTCTGTAATGAAATCTTGCAACCACAATGAAAAATGAAAGATGAATTAATACAGAACGTATATTACTGACATGAAAAGGAATAAACCCATAAAAAATTTTGCCCGATAGGTGGCACAGGAGTCGAAATATTTGGAGAACCCATGTTTATAGTCCGATTTGGTTGATATTTCGAACGTATGTACATATATTACTTATATTAAAAGGAATAACTTCATAAAAATGTTTGCAGATAGGTGGCGCGGGAGTCCAGATATTTGAAAACCCCGATTTCGTTCAAATTTAGAACGTGTATTACTTAAATAGAAAGAAATAACTCCAACAAATATTTAGCCGTTAGGTGGTGCAGGGGTCGATATAATTTAACATTTTCGTTCTTTTTTTAATAACTAATAAAAGCTTGTCTTAAAAAAGTGTTGTGTTTAATTACTTGTTTTATCATTGTAACAGAGTTGGTTTACTAACATTTAAATTTTGTTATTTTCAGATACCTGAAATAAATCGTTTCGTCGATGGCAACCAGACTAAAGATGAAAATATCGCTGACAGTGGCGGTTTAAGGGAGTCATTCTCTGCATATCAAAGACATGTAAAGGAATTGAATTTGACACCAAAGGATGAACAGATGCCCGGTCTGGATCTAACGCCGGAACAGCTTTACTTTGTAGGATTCGCACAGCTTTGGTGTGCGTCATACAAGGAGAGACACTATTGGGAGGAGTTGACGAACGAGCATACAGTAGACAAATTTCGCGTATTAGGAGCTGTAACGAATATTGAAGACTTCAGCAAAGCTTACAATTGCCCGGTGGGTAGTAAAATGAATCCAACAAAAAATAAATGTCGCGTATGGTAGCGTTAAATAGAAAGCTACGGGTGCATGAAATTAATTTAATTCATAAAATTTTGTTTATGTATGTATATGTGTGTAAGTGGCAAAAGTAACAAATACAGAGAGATCAAATGCAATAGCGTCTTTGGAACCGGATGAAACAGCAAATACATATTTAGTGCGAATGAACACTAATGCAAATAAATGATCACACTCGATTTTGATTCAGCTGCAGCAACCAAAGAAATGAAAATAAACTGCCTTTATAAGTATATGTATACAATATAAAAAGTTGTTGTTGTTTACATTTAAAAACAAGTTTCGATCGATCTTTGTTTATTTAATTTAACATTCTACGCGAGTGTTAAGAAACATATTCTTAGCAAGACCTGTTTGCTGTTTCATTAAGTGTATAATAACCCTAGTTTCCAATCGGGGTCGGCGAAATTATCAAATGTTGTTTTTGGGGTCGTCCAGGGACTGCGTCGAATAAAATTGTTCGCTCCAAAAGGGATACGTTTTGAACCAATTGCCGGATTTTTAGAAACTAATATTACGTTCAAATCGGCCCCATTTAACTTGTTAGCTTTTCGTAAAACACAGATCGTTTACATTGAATATTTGAGTTAATTTTGGCAGTTGTTTTATTGCAAACAAAACGTGATTGAATTTGACATTGCTCTCAGAAGAACCATCCTATAAAGTCAAATTGAAAAAAATTCTTATGAATTTTCTTTCGCTTGTTTATATTTTTTTGCATAATAGTACCTTAAAAGAGAGCCTACCTGAGTTGTCAATCACACCTTGATCATAATGTAATAAACAAAGTGAACTCAATACATGACAAATTTGACATATTTATTTTTTATACACTTATTTGACAACGGTTTTGTCATTGTGTTAACCCATTTGAAACTAGCAATATTATAAATTAATTTCAAATTAAAAAAATTTTGATTGCAAATCAAAAAATAATTTTCTTATAAATCAAAGAACTCTAGATGGCGTAGCGCTAGACGATGGGCACTGGACATTGGAGCGCTGTATGCTGGCGCAGGGAGTGGCATGACACTGGATGCTGAGGCATTGTTTGGCGGAGCGATAGATGCTGGAGCGCCAGATGTCGCAAACCAAATGATGTGACGCTTGACGACGGAACGCTAGCTGGCGCCACTAAATGCTAAGGTGCTGGGCGGTGGAGCGCTAGAAGATAACGCACTGAACATTGGAGCGCTTAATGACGTGGCGATGGACGGCGGAGCGCCAGATTCTGGCCCACTAAGTGACGTTGCACTGGGCGGCGGTTCGCTAGATTGTGGCGTACTTAATATCAAGGCAGTGGACGGCGGAGCGCTAGTGATGAAGTGGATTATCAGACGTGGCGGCAATCCTCGTCAAGCTGATTGAATACCAGGCACTGAGCCTCCTGATTGATCGCGCTTACTCCGACGCACAGGCGAGCGCTTCATTCCAAAGTCCTTATTTTTCGATGATCAAAAATGTCAAAGAATTTGTGTGCAACGACAAATGTGATACTTCGCTCCAAGTACTGCATGTGTATATACATGAATACAGCATATTAATTTATCACACGTCCTATTGAAAGTGCCCTTTTGGAACAAGCATTCCATGAAAATCCAAAGTCATCCGCTGTATAACACAAAACTTCATTCCTCGGCTGCTTCCACACGAATGGAATTTTGGTTTCGAACGAGGTAGGTCGATCTTCCCCTCAGTAGCCGATATGTAGAGTTAGCGTCGTCATGAAATATATGTATATGCCGTTAAAATAATAAAGTCAACTTAAATGCCCACTTATGCTACATGTATCTAACTAGTATTTAACCCCTTTTCAGGGGTATGGGAATGTGTTCTATACCAACATGACCTTGCAATAAAATAAGTTGTGTTTGAACTCGCTAAGCCATAACGCATTCGTACATACATATGTATGTAGCTTTTGTTATATGCATGAAACAAAGCCGAAAGAGGGTTAATGTAAACAAATATACGAATTGTTTACATTTAAATATTCAAATAAGCGTACGTCATATATTGATTTCACTTT
>JAPVRG010046800.1:1060-13908 GCA_029783565.1 Rhagoletis cerasi
TGTGTGCACTGAATTACAGATATCTCAGAATAAACCATATACAGAAGAAGCATGTCGATTTGAACTGAAATCTGATTACAAAGGTATATGGCACGGTTAGTGAGGAAGAAGGCCGCTCAAAATTGTGTGTCAAAATAGCGCGACTCTACTCGCATGTTATTTACAGTATTTACAGTGGACGAGGTACTAATTTCTCTGCTCTATTCTTAGCCGTCATGTTAATTATTAATTTTTACGTTTCATTATACTGATACACATGCATGTATTTTTGCAAGGATATTAATGGCTAAATTTTTATAAAATGCAAACTTCTTGTTTCCAATATTTGAGACCTGCATTTTTCATGAAACCCTTACTACTAAAGTAAGTAATAAGGATTAGGCATGGATTGAACAAGAATTAAAGACATGAGACACTTAACAGTAGTAGGGGTTTTTTTTTTTAGTTGTGTCGTTATTGGAGAGGACCATCGATATGTACACATTTCAAAAGCCGTTTGCGTTAAAATAAATAATACAGATTTTTTGATAAACATTTTTTAAAATAATAAAAATTTCTGAGACTAGTTGATTATGTGAACTTCATTCAATTAATATATACACATGCCTGTACATTAGACCGGTTCAAAAAAATAAAAAACCCAGCAATGTGACCGGCATAAGACTCAAGTTTTAGCATTTGGTATAGTAATGATCCTCCATGAATCTCCCCTCTCTAGGACAATTCTAAGAGGCGCCGCATCAATCCTTTAGTTTTCCCATAGGAATTACACGTAAGAAAATGAGTTCTTTCCTTTTGAGGTCAATATAATATTCTGGGATGAATGAAACCCCTCGAAACTGTAGGAGTGCATTGATTACATGCCATTTAAGTATTATGCAGGCCCAGATTATTTAAATTCCTAAATTATCCTTTTTTAATCCCTTGTCCTGTTTGGGTAAAAAAAAAAAATGTAGGAAGATAAATAATCTGAGTCCGCATAATACTTAAATGGCATGTAATCAATGTACTAGAGTTTCGAGGGTTTTCATTCATCCCAGAATATTATATTGACCTCAAAAGGAAAGGACTCATTTTCTTACGTGTAATTCCTATGGGAAAACTAAAGGATTGATGCGGCACCTCTTAGAATTGTCCTAGAGAGGGGAGATTCATGGAGGATCATTACTATACCAAATGCTAAAATTTGAGTCTTATGCCGGTCGCATTGCAGAATTTTTTTTTTGAACCGGTCTACTGCACATTCATCACAAGTGTAGAGCCTAAATTTCATATACAAAAATTCGTTCGTGGTTTTAAATGTTCATAATTTTTTCTTGTAGTATACATGTCTTTTTTTTATTTATTTTTTATTTTTATGTATTTAATATGTAATTTTTTTATATTGTCTATATTTTTTTAATATGTTTTATGCATACATAATTTTGTTTATGCTTTATTTTAAATTTTCCTTGTTTTTTTTTTAGTTTTTGCATGTGGATGCTAACTGTTTTTGCTTTGAGCTTAACTTTTCAAACAATTTTTTTTATTGTAAAAATTATTTTTACCATATATTTTCGAATAAAACTGCTTAATCTATTTATTTAACACATTTTACTCTCCTTGTCATTTTTTTTTACCTTTGAGGAAGCATTTTTTGTATCGGAAAATTATTAAAACTATTCTAGGAGATTTCACAGTTAGAAGCGTTGTCATCTGAGAGCAAAATTTTAAGATGAAAAACGAACTTGCATTGTCATATTTTTGCAAATTAAGTAATGCAATGTAACACAATTTTTTTTCTATTCTCGAAATTACTTGTCGGAATATAGGTGTGTGTCATGAGTGACGGTCAAATCTCAGCAGATCGTTTAGAAATTTTTTAAATATAGACGCTATTCAGAAGATGACTTTCCACCCTGAGTGTATTAAAAAGGGGAGGAACTAAATAAAAGTCGGCAAAATTGAGGGTTTTTTTGGTCACTGTGCTTTCATGGTATTTTTATATTTTTAATTTAATTCGCTTTGTATTGGCGCTAAAATCTCCTTCAAAAAGTGGCTGGATGAATTCATTACTCCTTTTAATAAATTATCAATCTTTCTCACCTAAAAATTGTTAATAACATACATACATTTATTAACCAGCATTGTCCTTAACGAATGAATGAGCAAAGAAAACTGGCCGCAAGGAAAGTTACAAACAGAAAATCACCATGTAAAATGTCGACGATATTTTTTCAAAGAAAATAGGCAAGAACTCAAGGTGGAAAGGCATCGTGTAAAAAGGGTATTGTAAGAATTTACTTCGAATCAATGAACTAAAAAACTTTGGTTATCGAATCATAGAAAAAGTAGAAAGATTTCCAATAATTTTTTAATCGAAAAATTAAATGTTATTTTATTAAACATTTCAAACATTTCATTTCGACAACGCCAGTTATGGCTAATTTGCTCTTAAACTTGTTGATTTTTTATTTTATTCGATTTTTTGGTAGCGATTTACAAAAAAACCTACAGTAAGTCTAAATAATTTTTGGCCATTAAATACCAGAGCTGGGCACTTAGGATTTCGATTAAATTTTTGTTACTTAGGATTGCGATTACTGTAATTGTAATCCAGAAAATTTTTAGCAATACGATTACTCTAATCGTAATCATGAAACGCATGATTGTGAATACTTTAATTGTAATCCTAAAAATTTAACGGTTACGCCTACTGTAATCGTAATCGTACTTTTTATGATTGCGATTACAGTAAAAAATTTAAAGATTACAATTACAGTAATCAAAGACCAATGTTTCATAACAGTTACTGCACGAATGTCTTTGGTTTCTCTAAGCGTGAAGTTAAATACGTTGGCTCAAGAATAAAATCTTGTTCTGAAATGTGTAATAGAAGCAATGGAACTTAAGAGAGAGATTTAAATTGACGCCAAATGCAGATTATGCTATAACAATGCTGCCCCTACACATAAAAATGAGATGGTTCAATACTTTGAATTTCTGATCAAGATATTTACAATTTCGTTATACTACTTATTGAAATGGTTACAGGTTAATGGTTAATGGTGGCTGGAAGTTGCAGTGCTCACGAAAATGCACTAACAAATTATTTTGATATCCTATCCCTTTTCTTATATTCATGTATGTAGATAAAGTTGCGTCCCAGTCCGCCAACAATACGAATGATGAAACCTACCATTTGAGCCAAATTGTGCCAAAATTCGTCCAATACTTGAATGATCCTGAAACTATCATTATCTTGTTGAATGGCAATCAACATTTTCTTGGTTACGATTAAATTAATTGGGACGCATTACATTAATTGTAATCGTAACATTTTTAGGATTACATTTAAAGTTCGTAATCATAATTTTCATGATTAAAATTACTGTAATTGTAATCTTAAAATTTTTAGGATTACAATTACAGTAATCGTTATCACGAAAAGTACGATTAAGAATACAGTAGTCGTAATCGTTAAATTTTTAAGATTACAATTATAATCGTAATGGTAACATTTGCGAATACAATTAAAGTAATCGCAATCGTATATAATTTAAGGATTACAATTACATCAAGCGTAAGTGCTCAGCTCTGTTAAATACTATTTACCCCTGCGACAGTACTCTCTATTAAGCATCTGTAAATGTAATCAGTGTTACATGAAATAGTTTCAAACACGTTGAAAGTTAATAAGGCCCGAATTACGGGCAAAGTAATTGATTCAGATGATAGTTTCTACAAGCAAACGTTGAATCAATTGAATCGGAAAATCCAGAAAACATAAACAAAATAAAATCCATTACCCTATCTATGTATATAAAAAACTACTGCATACATACATAACGCTTTTAAGAATCTCAGCACATAAAAAAGTGGTGAAAGGTCTTTTTTATACTAACGATTCATACTTTTAAACATGAATATATACATAGTAAATGTGTGTCTAACAAGTAAACGCATAAATACAAAAAAAAATATCGCCAACTCAAAAATTAATATTAATACCGTGTTTACGATCGTTTGTTTTATATATAAAAAATATTGAATACTGTTATAGAAAGAAACAAAAAAAAAATAGTACAGCATCTGCTGCACCACTACCCAGTAATTTTTATATGCTCACACACTTATGAATGCAGATAAAATTTTGTATTGTTACGGCTATTGGTATTATGCCGATTATGGAGAAGTTTTGTATCTATAACGGATCACTATGAAATGTGTATAAAAAGGATTTTATTAACAAAATGTTTTTTGGAAATTTACCAAGCACATTTAAATTAAAAAAAAAAAAGAAATGGGAACTTAATAGTGACAACAGCGGAAATCGCAACAATACACAGACGTGAACTAATTAAGAAAAACAATTTCTTATTTAAATGTTTGGAATCAATCAACACAGCTGCAAACTGACTTATTACTTACTACATACATTTATCTAACTCGAAATATACTTATTGAGCTGTTGTTTACCAAATTCTGAGATATAGAATGTTTTTAAAGTAAAGAAAAGTTTAAACAAAAAGAAAACTGCATAATAGTACGGATAAAAGGCACAAATTATTATTAACACAAACGATGAGGAAAATGCGGCAAAAGAACGAAAAGATTGATTATTAAAAAAAAAAATAAATAAAAGAAAACAAACAGTTCGAAATTCTGTAAGTAGTGTTTATATTTTTGATAAATGTTATTAAAACTCCAAAATGTAATACAAATTTAACCTACATACATAAAAAATGTAACAGTTGAAAATAAAAAAACTTTGATATAAAAATGCAAAAGTAAAGAATGAAAAAGCAACGTTGGTTGTTAATATGCTACTAAAATAGAAAAAAAAAAACAAACGTTGATCCCAAAATATGCAGACATATTAATGGTCTTAAGACCACAATTGTATAGACTAGTACCAAAAAGTGCGCAAAAAGTCAAAGTAAACTATGTCTATGTTATATAATTTTTTACTTAATATTTTACTATAAAATGTTAGTTTGTTTGTTGGAAAGTTGTTTTCTGTATCTTGCTATCTATTTTCAAGAGTTTGTTCAGTGATGCGCATATTGACCAATTATTTCCCTCCACCATGCGTTTATATACACATTATAGAAATGTAAAACTTGAAGGTATTGATCTCATTTGTTCTGCGTTGGGGTTTCTACAAGTACATATTAGTATCAACGTTGTAGAACGAAAAAAAACATAGACTTTAAATAGAAGATAACAGCGTGAGAGTTTGGTAGTCTGCAGTCAGTTGATGTTAAAGTTTATTTATGCATAATTTAGGTGCACAATTGGTACGAAAAATAATTAGCAATTTTTAAATGAATTCAAACTTTTACTAGTAGCAGGTTATGCACAGCATTTTCTAAAATTTGCGACACTTCATAACTTAAAAGTACATTGCATACACATATGCACATACATACATATGTATATGTATTTCGACTTTTGACATACATACATAGGCACAAATTCTAACTTTGTTTCTGTTGCTTTGTGCGATGTGCTAAATTCTTAAATTTTAAGAAAATTTTCAAATATTTAATTGCTCTTAGCTAAGTATTCGGTTTAAACATCCAGCTCAATTTAATTTCAATTAGCTATATAATAACTCTTTATATGACTATTGAAATATGTCGAATAGGTTTATTTGTCAAAAGTCTACACGCATGTATGTATGTATGTATGTAGGTAAATGTGATTGTTTTCGAAGAAATATTAATACAAGGCATCAATCCCTTTTATTTCTAAATAATAGCATAAATTGATTGCCGATGTGCGCAATCATGAAATTTATGTGTCGATTACGAATGGCAACCGAACTTCAGTTGGCTTGCCGATGGGCAACGCCACTCAAATGAAAATTTATATTATGAATAGCAACTATAATTGAGTGCAATGAAATTGAAGATAATATAATTTTGAAGTACCAGAAACCACGACTTGAGTGTAAATAAGCTTGCAGAGGCAGTTTAAAAAATGAATAAATTTTCTCAGTCAAAATTTCCGCGGCAACCACAAAAATGCAATTGCCAATATAGCAACTCAGCTGCCAGCTTTCACTTGCTAGTTGCTATCTGTAATATCATTTCAGCCACTGGCAACGCAACTGAAGTTCTGTTGCCATTCGTAATCGACCCATTAAATTTCCAAATAAGTTGCATAGATTGGATAATTTCATCTGTTGTGATTTAGAATTTAAAGAGACTGATGCTTTGTATTGATGTGTTTCGGAAAATAGCCTGTATTTTAATTGTTCTGTAATAAAATTAATGCGAATACTTTAACTGTATAATTGATATGAATATACACAGCGAGTCATGTTAAGCTAGCGTATCGGATTAAAGAACACAAAGAAGTGTTGTTTTCGTTATTAAAAACTACTTCAATGTGGAAACATTATTTTTTGCATACGATATCGTGGAATTGTTCATCCTTAGTTCATGCTTTGCCGATATGCTGCTTATTTCCGGTTAAATGGAGCCTTAAAATTGTTAACGTTGTTTGGCTAGAAAGTTTAGCCACCATTTTCAAGTTGGCCGACCGAAGGAGGTAGTATGCAAGAGTGAAATGAGCAGCTCCAAATCCAAAATGATGTGTTTTTTTCTCCTAATTATTTAATGTCGTATGCGGCGAATGTGAAACGCACTAAATATACATGTCTATTACGGTATCCGACGGATGCCATCCGCACGGATCTAATTGGATTCGCACTGTCGTAAGATGTTAGTGTGAAGGATTAGAATCGTGGAAAAATTTACTTAAAATTAATATTAAAAAAAAAATTGGCTTATATGTAATATCTGCCAGCTGCGCTCTACTAATATGACTCCTTGCACGTACTTATGTGCATATGTGTACACATAATGCGTATGTGTGTGCTTAATCGACCATCGATTTGTATAGTTTATGAAGTATTCGTTTATTTAGGTAGTTTGGCGATATTTTAAATATTAAGTGTTTTCACTCCGACAATTTGCGGTCAATTTAAGATAGAAAAAATTTGAAATGATTGAAAATCAATTTAAAATGCAACGCTACATGCATAAGCTTATAAATATGTAGTTGTTTTAGTGAGTAGAATATTTTTGTGTTTTTCTTAAGCTATGTACATTGGTCATATTGCTTTGATATATACTATATCGGTTGGGAAGTGGACACGCGTATATCGTTATGTAGCACTAAACAGATTGAAACAAGACTATATGTATGCATTCTAAAAAGCGTATATACATACATACACAGCCAAAATGCATACATACTTACAACAAGCACAACCTAATTCCAACGTCATACATATTTGCATAATACGAGTGTAGTTAAATATACCAAACATGCAAAGCAAATGCTAAAATTTTAGATTGTAACTAAGAAACATTTTTTTATTTGTTTCTAAATTATAAATATCTACTGAAACTGCATATTTCTACTAAAGTACTAAGTAGATCCATAGAATATATATACTATACACCTAAATAAATGTTCAATGGATATAAAATATTTTACTATATGACTGATTTTATAAACATTCGTATACATATACAGAAACGCATATACATACATACATACATAGATACATTCAAACGATTAAGTCGTCGTATGTGAGTTTAAATGTTATTCTTAATATCTAGAATTATATACATACATACATATAGTTGTTCTATATGCATTAAAAACTAAAATATATATATATATATTATATATATACATACATATTTATACATATGTTCATACATACACACATTCTTACACACTCACACTTACATTTTGTACATGCATACATACTATGTATACCGTATACATATTTTTGCATGTACATTCATGAAATGCATATGTATGTATGTATGTATAATGAGAGTGATGCTTCTAAAAATGTAGGTTTTAAATAAATATATGCACAAGCATAATACATACATACATGCATACAATTATTGCAATCCTTTATACATAACCGTTTCATATTTTAAAGAATGAAGGTTCTGAAACGTTTGAAAGTTTTTATACATACATAGATATAAAATCTACTATATAATATTTGTATGCTTGAGTTAGATGTTAATCGAATTGAACGCGAACTTGATTTGTCACATTTTCCAATTTATTCTTCAAATGTTTGGTTAATGTTTTTTTTTTTGCATTTTATAACGCTTAAATTAGTGTTAATAATATACGTAGTTACATAAAAATAGGCTATTATTCACTATTTTGGTACTAGTTTTTAGTTATTGGAATTAAAATATGACTGCGATAGAGTAAGATCGATCACCAAATTGTTTTTTACCTATTGTGAAGTTTGCATTTTGCATTCTTATATGCGTACATACATGCATACATTTATGCATATGCATATACGCATGTAAATGTGTGAGAAACTATGTATGTATGTATATGTTTTGAGCTACTTTAATAGAAAGTTAATTGTTACTTAACAAACGCAAATAATAATACTCCGTAGTAGTTTACATAAAAAGAAAATATGTATGTATATCAAACTGTTTTTATTAACTAATATTTATTGCTTAAGTTTGTTTGAATTTTTTTTACAGTTGTAACGTTTAGACTGTTCTACCTTTAATATAAATGAAGAAAATACAAGACAAACATAACGAAATATGAAATATATAAAACAGCATCCACTGAAGTAAAGCTTAACAAGTGACAGAAATTAAAAAAAAAAAAACAGTTAAAGCGAAACAAGTTTTTTAAGAACTTATGAAGAGTGACTCATTTAGGGAATTTTAAAACCAAAATCTTGAAATTTAAAATCACACGCCGCTCATTTCGGTACACTTACATACATATGTACATACATATGCACATATTGCAAATCCAAATGCAAATGTTGTAAGTGCCGCTATGTGCGCGCAACTCCATGTTTCGCTGCGATGTTTTCTAAAATTATAAAACATAAAATTTAAATAAAAAAAAAAACGGTTTAGAAAGTAATTGTTTTTTATCATTATTAAAATGTATCTACCAATTTTATGGTCGCGCAATTATTTTTATGCTATCTAGTGAAAGTTGGCTTTTTATATTCCTCCTGCCGAAACGAATTAAAGAGTTTATAAAAAAAAAAAACTAAAAGAAAAACCAAAAAAAAAATAATATTTTTGTATGCATTTGTAAGATTGATGTTTAC
The DNA here is from genome assembly GCA_029783565.1 of Rhagoletis cerasi. NCBI lineage: Eukaryota > Metazoa > Arthropoda > Insecta > Diptera > Tephritidae > Rhagoletis > Rhagoletis cerasi. The sequence goes on from JAPVRG010046800.1 coordinate 10,185, forward strand.
TCTTGTAGCTTATAAGTGACAAAGAAGAAATCAATAGAATGAAAGTAAAACCTAAAATGTTTAAATGTAATTGTTGGCTTTTATATATCATTACTCCATAAGTAAATACAAACAAAACAAAGCAAAAAGAAGTGGAAATACCGACCAATAGACTCATAATTGCCTATGTTTCTACTAATAGTTTTAGGTGCGATTACCGATAAACTACCTAAAGCGTATACACATACCTATATATGTACATTTTTCGATTAAAAAAAATATCGAATACTAAATGCATAAAATACCATCATCATCATTAAAGAACGTACATACATACATACATAAATACATACATATGTATTTACTAGGTGGAAGAAATATGCAAGTAAACACTGATGAATTGATTGACTGCCCCATTGTTGGCACTTTATTAATATTATTATTACTATTATATAAAATACTAAAATGCTCTCTTGGTATTTAAAATAGTAGCATGTGCGAGTAGTAATATAATCAAATTAATTATTGTAATGATTAGCTGATAAAAACCATATAGTAGCGTTGTGCGTTTCTCCAATGTACGTACGTGGGTACATACACACATGCAACTATACAAATGTAGTTGTTTATTATTTTAATCATCAATTATTATTAAATTAAATCGGTACATACAATATACCTACATATGTGCATATGTATGTATATACATATGTAACGCCACCGGGATATTCGGTTCTCGGTCCTGCTAATGCTGTTTATCCATTTCTCAAATATTGTTGTCTATTTTATTTCGAATTTCTCTACTGAATTTAATATTATAAATTTTAGTTAGTGGTTTTAAAATAAACATACATATACGTATAAGTTGCGCTGGTACTTTCGTTGGGTACAAGTAATTTAATATCTTTTTTTTTTTTAAATGAAAATGCATTTCATGGTAGTAGCTTCTATTTATGTATGTATGTTTACTATGAGTCGTGTTATTTTTTTTATAGAAACGCTCCTATTAGTTTATACACTTAAATGAATTATTCTTAAATTTTGAATTATTTATTGATTAATCTTTGTCGAGCAACATACCAGCATGCAAAATATTCACGAAAACGAAATTTAATGGAAATTTAAGTTATTAAGCAATTGTAATGTCCATTGCTTTGTTGAAAAATGGTTGGGACGAGTGTGGTTATGAGAACCACACAAAATATGAAATATTGCATAAAATAAGTAGTGCATTGTATTTTTTTACCGCTTCGTAAAATAATGTATTGCATTTGTCAAAAAAAAAATGTAATAAAATAAAATAAAAATTCGTAATAAGTAAGGTAACACTTCTGCTTAAAGTTGTACGCAAACATAAAGGTTTTGCACCAGCATGATGTTCCCGCCAATACTGCATAGATTCTGTTTAAATATAAGTTTTTTTATTTAATTGTTAATACCTGCTGCCCCCTACAACTTCCTTCCCCCTTCCCTATTTTCTTCATAATATAATTCTTTTCATTACCGTTCGGGTATTATTGCTAAGCTTAACTCACTATTATATTCGTTGTATCCTATTTTGAAGTGTTCTCAAATATCTTATGTAAATGTAAAACATTGTTTTTCTCAGTAATAATGTTTTTTGTGTATTTGTATTTGCATTTAAAAATTTACAATGTTGAAACTTAAACAAAAAAAAAAACATCAAGTAAGATTGACAATGAAAAATTGTAATGTGTTAATGAGCAACGTTTTTATATCAAGTATTTTTATGCAATCTATATTTGTCCATGAAAGTTAATTTTTATTTTTATTAACTGTTTGTTTTGTTATTTCTGTATATTTTTTGTAAAAGTAAAGTTTAATTTTTGTTCAGAAAAAATCAATTTGCGTTTTTATTTCTTCTCTTCGTTTAATGGCATTTGTAGTGATTTCCGTAGTTTTATTTTGTTTTTATCACCTCTCCTTCATCATTCTTAGATGTAGGGTAAACTACTGCTATCAGTTTAGTTCTTTTGTCGACCCTATAACAAAGTCCAACGATCTTATTTGGGAAATTATGCACGACTGCTTGCCCCGGCTTCCGGTTGTGCGCTGGCTTTGGAACCCGTCACCTAAACTCCATCCAATGGAAACATCCAATGAAACTCGGTTGAGACAAAAGGCACCACGGTGGCCGATGTGACTGGGCTTTCATCATCCGAAACGATAGAAAAGTTTATTCTAACAACGTTCGGCGCTCGGCAGGCAATGGGAACTCTCTAAGGGTATTTCTGCAATCAAAAAGTTTCTAATAAACAACCATCTTCCTTTTGGATGTGGCGTAAACCAGTAGGCCATTCCACTTTCGTGGCAATGAAAAAACTCATACCATAGATTGTGACCGAATATTTATTTTTTTAGGTGCCGCCAAGATGAACGCGATAATCTCTGCTCTTCATTTCACAAAACCCCAGTAGCTTTTTCTTCGCTTACAGTATCTTGTAAGGCAATCAAGAGACTCTGAGAAGTTAGGGAAGTGTTGAATTTCAAGCCTACTGATTCCGGTAAATTTGAAATTCCTGTCAAAGTTACATAATTCTAACATTGGACTTTTATCTGTCATGATCATGTCATGAATAATTTCCATACTCCATTTCTTCAGCCTTAAATATTTAAATTTCGTTTCGAATTTCATTGCGGTTTTTACTAATTTTAACTCAGCCCTCCGATATCACGTACATACGGTGACTCACAGAAGTATTTTGCATTGTTTTTTTTTGTGATATTTAAAATGTTTTTCATGGTAAATTTTTCTCGTTAATTCTTAATAAAAATATATCACATTCTACAACTAAAACCATGTAAATCAAAACTTCAAACTTTGAAAAAAATAACGGAAATTCATAAAATTTTCGAACTTTTTAATTAGATTTTCAACAACAAATACGAGTATGCAGTTTTAAAGCCCATTCAATTCTATTATAATAAAGTGCTGACCGTGTTGAGCATTTTCTTCCATATAACGAATTTTTTTGTATGGAAGAAATGCTCAACACGGTCAGCAAAAAATATTATCAAGAATCAACGAGATTTTTCAGCGACTTGAAATGTGAACTTCATTATACAAGAATTTAATGAGCTTTAAAACTGCATACTCGAATTTTTTGTTGAAAAATCTGATTAAAAAGTTCGAAATTTTGATGAAAATCCGATGAATTTTCCTTATTTTTCTTCAAAAATTGAAGTTTTGATTTACATGGTTTTAGTTGTAGAATGCGCTATATTTTTATAAAAAATAAACGAAAGAAATTTACCATGAAAAACATTTTAAATATCGCAAAAAAACAATGCAAAATACTTCTGTGAGTCACTGTTTGTATAATAAAATAGTTTCGCGCTTACACAATTTTTGATGTGCGCCTTGATGTTGTCACACGAAGGGGATGGACCTACAGTTTCAAGCCGACTCCGAACGGCGATTGTATTTTTATGAGAAGCTGTTTTTTTCTGGCAGAAATACACCTGCCGAGGGGCGACTGGTATTAGAAGAAATTTTTATAATTTTTTTTTATGTTGGTCGGAAACTAGGCTCGAACCCAGGTCCGGCGGAATGTCAGTGCGCAATGCTAACCGCTACACCACAGCGGTCGCTCCGATATCACATCCTAGACTTTAAATTTAACTGTAGATCTTTTGAAACGTCGAACGAAAGTTTCTTAATTGGTTTGCTCCATCAACTATTCACGGATATACCATCATTAAAAATAAAAGGAGCAGGCAGCTG
>JAPVRG010046802.1:1118-16315 GCA_029783565.1 Rhagoletis cerasi
GGCGATAACAAATTGTGCTCAATCTATTCGTGGTAGCAATGATCTAAGCCACCCCCGTGCTACTTTAAATGCGAGTGAATTGCAAGAAAATCTTCTTAGCCATTACACATTTTTATATCAGTACAGATTCTTAATTAATTTCAATGAATTGGCGGCTCTGACTCAAACTAATTTTTAATAGATTTACATTTTAAAATATTAGCAAAATGTGCATGTAGAGCTGCCTGATAAGCAAACATTTTTCAGGAAAAAGTGTCACCGTTTTTGAAATTTTTTAATTTTTTTTGAATCTAAAAAAAATTGGACCTTTTTATGTATTTTCTTTAACAGCATGTAAATTAAAAAACAATTTTTTTTGCTTATCAGGGGGCTCACCCTCATACCTACCTCCTCCTTAGGTTTGTCGTGGTACATCTCGGACACTCTGCATACCGGCTTTTGGGCTAAACTAAAGCTACTACCATATTTTAGTTTTAATTTCTACAAAATTTTAGATACAAAAGCCTACCGCAGCCAAAGACCACTTGGGATTACAAACCAGTTGGAACCGCTTGAAATGAGAGTTTTGCATTTCGATTTCTCGTCCTCTATTTCGAATACCGATCTATGTACATTAGTGTGTGCCTTATTTTTCAACTCGTCTTCATGGAAATCGTTCATGCACATTGAAAATTTTCGCTTAAGCAAAACCTTTCAGTGGCATTTTTCTCTCCTCATATTGCCTCACAGAGCCAGCTTACCTTATACGGCGATCTTTTGCGGAAGATATGGCCAACTTGTGAACAGGGTATAATCTCCAATGTACCACCACACATCCAGGTCTTGAATGATAATTCCAAATTCTCACCACCCCAAATATCGAAGCCAGAGTCATAGGTGCCAAGGCGTTCGAAGAATTTACGATCAATGGAGAATAGGCCACCAGCCATGGTGGGTGAGGGGACAGGCGCAGCGTTGTTCTGTGAGAGAAAAAATGTAAAAATATTAATAGAGTTTAAATTCTAACATGAAAGTAATACATAATATAGCAAGTTAGTAAAATAGAAATAATTTTTTTAATACATATAAATTCACATTCAGATGTATGTATATATTTTCAGATATATTTCGCCCACTTCTACGTAAAAATTAATTTTCGAAGATAATAGAAGAGAGAATGTTCTATTTTAAATAAACAAAAAAAAAACAGATTCAAGAATATTTTTTTTAAATATATTTTAATAGTTACAAATATTTATTTTGCTCTTTTACATATTAGGCATAGAAATTCTTTTATTTCATAATCCACTAATTTTCTGCAATTGTCCGCACGCGCATTGTATAAGCCCCCAACTTTCTTTCTAAGTTCTTAAAAAAATTAAGAAAATTCCTAAAATATTTTTTGTAAAGAAAAGTTGTAAAAAGTTGGTTGAAATTGTGGCTACAAATATCCTTTTCTATGTGTCTGCAACACAATATACAGTGGCGGACAAAAGTCTGCATACAGAAAATTTTTCACAATGTATGCAAAGTTTTTTATTTTAATTTCTTTTAACAAGGGTATTATAACTTTGTTCACATAACGGTTGTTTGTAACAGCCTAAAGGAATCGAGAACGATATAGAATAAAATCTCTAAACGTTTTGTAAAACTCAGGAAAATTCAATAAATTTTCATAAAATTTTTCAACTTTCTAATCAGATTTTTTAGAAAAATGTTGTGTATGCAGTTTTATAGCCCTTTCACTGTCACCGAAAAAAAAATATCAAAAATCAACGGAATTTTTTAGAAACTTCAGACTTACACTTTGCTATACTAAAATATAGTTAAGAGATTCTATTTGTATGTATTTTGTTGTAGTATGAACCATATTTAAAAAAAAAATAGTTAAAAGAAATTAAAATAATTAAACTTTGCATACATTGTGAAAAATTCTCTGTATGTAGACTTTTGTTCGCTACTGTATGTATGTGTAGGTTAATTTCTCCAGATTTAGATGCTGGTACGCTCACCTATTTAATTATTTGATCTTAGTTGTGTACACAAGTCGCTGGAGTTACAAGTACATACATACATGTCTGCCTATTTACCTTTTGAACCCGACACCCGCTCAATTAACTATATTATGTAACTACGAACTAGTTCAAAGTAAATATATGCACATATGTACATATGTATAAAACCTTACATATACTTAGGTATTTAAAGTATATATAAAATTTGTTCTATTTTTATTTGCACTCTGTGCCGGACACTTGACTAAAGTAGCAATTACTATGCGTGTGCCTGGCTAGAGGCGGAATCCTCTAACAAGAATTTTTAACTATTACATACATATGTATGCACGAACAAAAAAGGATTTACTACTTCCTACGCTGTCATAGATAAAAATGTGAACTCGCAGATAAATTGAATCACATAAGAATATTTAATTTTTTGTAATTGAAACCAAACAGCATTAACTTGATTGCACTGACACCAACAGGCAAGTGATTCCAAATGGCAAAAGGGTTTGAATGCACACATTTGTGCAAATGGCTTTGGAAAATGAAATAGTGTGAGGTGAGTGAAAACTATTCTTGGAATTGATGTCTGCATTTGGCAGTTTTCATGCGTGCTGTTGTAAACAATTTGATCCTTATTTATAAAATGTTGCGTACTTCTGGGCTTCTGAGCGACGGCTTCAAGATGAACTGGAGTGTAGGGGCGGCGGTTTACTCCGATGAAATGAAGAGCGAAAATATGTATGGATTTATTGTCAATAGCATCTCCGGCTACCAAATCTAGCTGGAAATGGAACTACGCTCAGTGCAATGAAAGAGCAGACCCCTCGACAGTCGAGCCCTCTTAACCAAAAGGACACAGATTTATAATTGGCGTGGTAGAACTGTCAGTCCAAAAGCGTTACGCCAAAGCACTCTGAAGAATTTGTATGCTCTTATAACAAAAACAACAACAACAGAGAGCTGAAAAATTCGCGACGAGAAGAGTCTGACCAGAACAAAGACCTCGGCTCTACGTAATGGATCAAGGACAAGGAAAAAATAGCTGCAGTGCACTTAGTAACACAAACAGCAAATCTATCAGGAGCTACCATAAGCGAAGTCGGTAAATTCATCAGGAAATAAAAATTGTTTGACCAAGAAATATAGCAGGGATAAAAAGCTAATTTTCCACGAGAATCACATTAATTGTGTCTTCGATAGCTACAAGGAAGCAACGCAATTAACCAACCACCAGTACTTTGTGGGATACGTCTCGCACTGGTTGGGCCATTTCGTATGAATGAATGCAAATGTTCCAACCCTGAAATTATTCGTTACGGTACCAGTTGGTGGTGAAAGGCGTCCTCTGCGTAGGAAAGATCGGGTGGAGAGGTCAAAATCAATTAAGCGATTATAGCGCCAACTAAGAAGAAAAGTCCGCAACATGAAACAATTTTTTTTATTCTAGCGCAGGACTTGCCATAGCCGGTGAAACTCTCTCAAATAAAATTTTGCTTATACTATTTTAATATTATTTTTTCATATGCTGCCGCCACTTTTATCAATTAAGACTTTAATTTGGAAATTTATGTAGTTCTAAAGAAGCTTTGATCTATTTACAGACTTGAATAGCTTAGTTTTTTATGACGCTATAGAAAATATCAAAGTAGAAAGTCTTGTCGGGCATTAAGAGCATTAGTCAGATAATTTCTACCAAATGAACCTAAAGGGTCACGTTGATTAGTTTAATAATAATAATAATGGATTGGCGCTTACACAATATGTTAGTTTGGCCGAGCTTCTCATCCGATTTTAGGCGTGCACCTTGATGTTGTTACACAAAGCGGAGGGACCTACAGTTTTACGCCGACTTCGAACTGCGATTGTATTTTTATGAGCAGCATTTTCATGGCAGAAATACACTCGGAGGTTAACCATTGCCTATCGAGGGGCAACTGGCCGCGCCCCCAGGCCCTGCGGAATGGTAACGCGCACAGCTAGCCACTACACCGCAGCGGACTTTGGCTTATATAAAAGTTTAATTTTCATTGAAATGTGTACTCCTAATCAAGAGTAACTGATAGTTAAAACTCTGACAGTTAACGCTCCAGAGGTATTTATTTAACTAACCTCGCGACATATAGTTCTACGGCGTTTCTTAACTTGCTTTCCGAAATGTATTTGCATTTCCACTTTTGCTCTCTTAATCTTTAATTTGCTTTCAACCGGTCTAACTTGTCTGTACTCTTTGTCACATTTTGCATTTAAAACATAATTTTTTAAATCTCTCGCAATTTTACGCTCCTGTGCCCGTACAAATAATGCCGCCGGAGCGTGCGAAAAGTGGAGGTAAACCCAGCTGGAAACTAGGTGTCAGACAAGTGCCACTTGACCCAAAATGTCTTCCTGTCTAACTGTCCACTTTGCGCGCGGCTGTGTTGTTTTGCGTGATCGTCAGCATTTCCGTGCCGGATTTATTTGTGGGGAAGCTTTAGACAAAAATGCAGATAGAAAAAACTTTGGCGCTTCGCAGAAAAGCTGCCAACTGCCAACCGCCATCATCAACGACGGAAGCGTTTATTTGCGCATGAAAAAATTTAACGCTTTGAGGGGTAGCCTATTTGACTGCTTTTGCAGTGAAAACAAAAAAAAAAATAGAAATAAACAAAAATGTCTAATAAAAAAGTAGCATTACAACGTTGACATTTTTTCATGTTTGCGCCAAATTTTTTCACTTTCGCAATTTTCCAGTTAACTATCTGTGCTTTCTCTAAGTAAATGGCTTTTGTTTGTTTGACTAGCTCTTGGCTTTTTTCAACATTTTATTCTCTTTTCTGGATATTTGATTTGTTTTCATGTGGTCGTGTGTGATTTCATTGACTGCCATTTGAAAAAGTAAGCAAACAATTTTGTTTCCAACTGAATTTTGTATTTGCTGAAGCGAGGGTTGTTCGATGCTGCTCCTGAATTTTTCCATACGCACGAGTACTATTGAAAATGCAAAATAAACAACGTAGAGTAGTCATGAGTAAGGATGTAAAAGGGAAGGACTAGAAAACGACTCCATTTCATCTTTTCTCTCTAACGAAATTTCGTAGATATTGACTTAAAAAAAAAAATTCAGCACAAAATATAATACCAAATAGCACTTTATTTTTTTAAAGGAAAATTTAATAAGGCATGGCTGAAGTATCTTAGTCCTATAGCTGTAAAAAACTACAGCTGGTGTAAGGATCTAAGTGGTTTGCGAAATTTTTCCTCAACGATGCTAATGAAGCCTAGCTTAACCAGGGTTATTTTTACTAACTCGCTTCTACGTCGAAGAGGCAGACGAGAAGATTTTGCATCAATAGATTTATTTGTTTTTGATTCATAATCTAGATGCTTGGATGCAAATTACATATTTTGATTCACGATATAAACTTTTGCAAAGGCGAACTAAATGTTTTGACTGGCGAATAAATTTTTTTTACAAACGTTTCACGCCTCAGAGATACTAATTTTGGTAAAAAAAATCTAGGATGGTAACTTAATTGATATCATCCATAACCAAATATGCCTCTCTTTTTTGAAAAAAGGAATAAATAACTGTTCGGATTGAATGCAATCGATTCAAGACAAAATATAACCAAACTAATAAATTTCGCTGTCTACACTGTGACGGACTTCACACTTAAGAGATTGAGCAGACTAAGAAAAATGTACACATCAAAATTTTTTTTTACTCATCAACGTTTCTCCAATTTTCCGTGCAGTTAGGTAATGAATGCAAAAACCTCATCCTAAAAAACTTCTACAGTTTTTCCGAATAACGGATATAGATGTTTTGAATTTTGCCGTGGGACACTAATATGAGTAAGAAAGTGATGCAAATACGATGAGATATCATCACTTTTATCGTTCCAACCTTCGACAGGAGCGATTGGCAAAGGAGCATGGAGCAAAGGCAACCCACATTCCCGCAAGACTACCAAGCCTGGGCAAAAATCCTGACTTGCAAAGTTCCATGGTCCTTCTGGCCGGTTGTGGACCGCGGGCGATCAAGGGAGCTACTGCAGCTAGCTAAGTGCCAGCTCTCAATTCTTACAGGTGTACTGACCGGACATTGTCCTATAGGAACCCACGCGGTGCGACTCAATATCGCCACGGATACCAACTGCCGCAGCTGCATGGAAGACGAGGTGGAATCATCTTAGCACTTCATCCTCAACTGCCCGGCATACGCTAGATTAAGGTTTAAGCACCTCGGTGCGCATTTCTTCAACACTCCCGAAGGTCTCTCCGGAGTGGACATCAGCTGTTTGCGGAACTTTGTTGTGAGCAGCCAGCGCTTTTCTTAGTTGTTTTAACACAGTTACCGTTCCAAAAATTTGTTTAATGTGGTATGACAATGGACAATCAGATGTCGCAGTGAGGCCCCCGGGGATCTGCCACCATAACCTAACTTAACCTAACCAAGCCTTAGAAGCTCACTCGTAGACCAATGCAGCCGGAAGCCATGTCGATGAGAGTTTTTCCCAATCATATTCCTATAAACACTTGTACAATCTCGATCTTTTTGTGCCCAGGTCTTTATAGAAGTAGCACAACAAATAACAGAAACTTCAGCTTCAATTTTATAGAATGCTCTAAATTTATTCTATCTCTTTTTCATCTCAACGGGTTGTTGGCTTTCGGGAATCGTTATACCCAGGTACAAACCTATAGCATGGAATATTCCTGTGGTTTGTTTTTGAGAACCCGGTATTTTCTTTGCTCAACCAGGTTTAGAAGTATACCTGATATTGGGCTGCAGTGTCGTATGTCTGTGCTGCTGGCCATTTTGATTTATTAGGTAAAATTCTTCACTAAACTAACCAAAGTCTGTATGCCAGGTAGTATGGCTGTAAGCGTAGTATGGCTGTAAGCGGTAGTATGTCTGAAAAGTCTTTCTAACGCTTTTAGGACCCTAACTGGGCGGGTATTTTCTCATTTAGCGTATATAAGAAACGAACACAGAATTGGCACTTTCCATACATTTTTTGTACACATGATATACCGGGACTTAGCTTAGATTGTCAATGTCGAAGAAATATGTCAGTTCGTTGGTATTCTGGAATTCAATTCCCAATCTGGGACGCTTACTTGCCAAATTTTTGCGGATATCGGCCTTCGGAACGCTGCCGTGGTCGGAGATCTTTACCCCTATGAAGGATTTCTGGAGCCTAGCAAAATATCTTTTTTATTTTCTTTTATCTCTGAGTGTTAATTGAAATCTTATTAAAATCTCTTTGAGTTATACGATTCTCAGCCACTCCAGCTAATTTTCATGATCTTCACGTCAGAACTTTTACGTTGAATGTTGACTGATACTGTTCAGGATGATGACTTTTTCCGTCATTTTTAGATAAGATTATATCCCTCAGTTCTCAATCGAAGCGTAGGAACTCGAAATAATATACAGCAACAACAGTACAGTTCTTACTTAAACCCGGTTACCTTATCAGCTTGGCAAGAAAATAATAAATACTGGCAGAAAAGGAGGTCAAATCTAAGTCAGATTATTTGCAATTAAAATTTCTTCCTTCTTTTCAAATTACAAACAAAACATAGATTTCTTTCAGTTTTTTCCAACGCACGTTCAAGCTTCATATCCACTTAGCTGTAGCTTAACTGCCAATTGCAAAGCGTTTCCTTTTCTTCATTTATTTTTCGAAATGGCCTCATCTATACTTGTTTTTCATCCTCTCCGACTTTCATATTCAAGTTGGTTTAGATGGTCCAGCTACCCTTTTTATTGCTTTATCATTTTTTACTTGTAAAAAAAAAGAAGTTTTTCGTCTAGTTTTTTTGTGTTTTTTTTTCTATCTGAACTTTGTTGTCTGCTACCTGTTACCATACTCAATCATTCACTTACACTTTGTATTCGAACCTGCGCGCCCACTCGCACTTGCATTTCATTGAGTAATTTAGTTTGGCCGTATTTTTGTTTGCTCGCTCGGCAGTTTGTAAATTGCATAACGATTTTGTTGGCAAGCAGTCAGACCAGCAAGACAATCGGGAGTGATGTCAGTCAGTATACTATTCATTCGAGCAGCAGCTGGCACATCACTTTCCGGTGCTGTACATCCGCCATTTTGTACGCGATTCTTTTTTTTTTATATTTTTTTGGTAAAAATACTTCTTTTCATGCGAAATTTTTTATCAGCAACTTTTTTTCAGAAATTTCTGCCACTCTTTGTGTGGCATAGTTTTTTTGTGAGCGCGCGGCCGGTGTAGTGCGTCCATGCGTCCAGCACCAGCCAACAGACTTTGTTGCGTCCGCTCATATTTTATTTATCTCCTGGCTGCTTGCTGGGAGTGAGGCTGCCACCCGCACCGCTTTGGTACAGTTGTGCATCAGTTATGCGCCGTGCTTTGATTACATCATAGTGGAAGTGTGTTGCAAATTTATGTTTCCAACTAAACAGTGAACTTTGAGTTTCTCCTCGGCGCCGCGCTCATGGCTTTCTACTTGACTGATTTCATGCCAGCTATCCAGTCGGTGATAGTAGAATGGCAGTTTATATCACGTGGACTTTGTGTGGGCTGTCTGCTGTATAAAGCTGATAGACAGTTGAATGGTTTAACGCCTGTAGGTATGCTGCATGTACTGCTGTATATGAAAAAACTATCGCTAGTCGCTATGCCTCATCGCCTGGTCAATTCAGTGGAGCGTACTATTTTCACTCAAAATAACTTGCAAATACAGCAAAACTCTTTCCTCTGCATATGCATTTGAAATCAGTTTGACATTTGCATAGCAAAACACTCTTAAATCCTCTGCTCTGGCAGCCGTAAAAAGCTTAGCTCTTTGGTAGAGTATGCCAGCCATTACGATAAGCACTTGGTTGAAGCTGCATAGTCAAAGTAAGTCCAGTTGAAAACAGAAATAACATTTTCCACAACCCTTTCCATAGCTGAAAAGGTCTACCAGTCCACCTTGGAACAACTCAGTGCAGGTCGGTTCACCCAATCCCTTACAAATCAGTTCACACTGCCCCAAATGATTTCATGCTAGTCCAGATTCGTTTATTTCATCTTACAGCACGGTCAAATGGCCAAACTGCTCTCGTTTACACACACCGCCTTAAATAGCGTACTGGGCTGTGTTTTGATGGCGAATGTACATATACTGGCTAGTGTGTATGTTTGTGCTTTAAGCTTCCAATTTGGTACACCTTTGCTGTCCTACCTGTCTTTGAACAATGACAGTTTGCACTCGCTCGAAAAGAATTTTTAGAGAAAAGTGCAAGGCGGAAAAAATTCAATGCACAGCGCACGTAGAAGTCTCCGCAAAAAACCTCTGCATACTTATTCGTGCGCAGCCGAAAAATTTTCTCGATAGCCCTACACAATTTACGATATATTGAACAGCCAATTGAGGCGTGAAAACTTCTAGCAAATACAGAGGTACTCACTCATACTGTGCGTGTGTCAAGGGCAATACTAAATTGGATTTTTTTTGCGTGTTGTGAGTGGAGATGTTTTTCTACGCGTTTGCGTTTGTTTTTCTTTTTTTTTTTAAGGAGAGCATGCAAACAAAAAAAGGCAAAAACAATGCTTAAGTGATTTATGCTCCTCTTTTCGGGCAATTACTTAATTTTTTAGAGAAGTTCCATGTGAGTTAAGCAAAAGGGGCTTAGCAATATCAAATTCAGAACTAAGAAGTCAACTTACCTGACAACTCAGGTTAAGATTTTAATAAGTTTAAAATTGATTATTAATGTTCAGAAAACAAGTTCGTAGAAATTTCCCGGTAGAGCTTCTAGATTAATAAATGCTCTTTTAAAAATCGAAAATTACTAAAGTATTCCTACAAATTTCTGTGTAATATTTGAACTCTCTGAGTGAAAGCATGTCATGAGAAAGCACCCAACTATTTTGCTTTCTTCTTCTATTTATTTTCGCTACTTTTATTCCACCCTTTTTCGCTCACCGTTGCCTGACATTTATGCAAATTACATGTCACTGCAACTATCTGTGGGGCAAAGTAAAGTTTATTGTGAATTTTTGATAACTTTATTTCGGTGCATAAATGTTGCAAGGGAGGACATTCAAGGTCGCAAAAAAGGGAGAGTACTTTCATTTGTGACTGCAGCAATTATAAAAGATAGCTGGAGCGAAAAAATAATGGAATATTTTTTAAATTCTTTTTGATGAAGAATTTGGCAAGTGAAATTATTTGAAAAAGGATTTTTTAAGAAAAACCAGATTTTAAAGAAATTTAATACTTTCATGTAATTTTCCGTACCCAGAAAATAATTTTTTCTTGCCTTTCGCGATAGGGTTACTTACAGTTAAAAGTATTCTAATACAAGAAAAAATCTAATCACTTTCATGATTTCTTAAGTCATTATAATGAGCTTTTGTGCTTCTAAAAGCTAAGACAGCTGTCCAAAGGTCACAAATTTAGTTTCTAAACAAGTCAGCTATTATTTCAATGTAAAAATAATCTTCCAATGCAACCTGAGTTAAAAAAGCGCATAACAATAATACTTTGCCACACTTTTCCGCTCAATGTTTACCTTTCCACACCTGAGAAAGTGATAGGGAAAGAGATAAAAGATTTTTTTCGATGCCATGAAAATTAATTCGCGAAATAACTATGCGACTCACTAGAAATAGTGAATTGCAAGAGAGTGAAATTTAAAATTCCCTAACTACCTTTTCAAACTACGTACAATAAAGCAGATGCATTGAGTTCAAGCACGCGGTCGACTTCTACTTTTATTGCATGCCTGCAACTTTAATGCTACTTAAGCGCAAGGAAAAGGAAATGAAAAAGAAAATTTGAAAAGTCAGTCGAGGTGACACATTTGTGCTACAAATCAGCCACACCTTCAACAACCACACTGTAGCTTGAATGTAAATACAGAAATTCATTTATCTTCCCCCCACCATGCCATGGGTCACAACGTAAGCGCTCAACTTGCAACTTTCTTGCCATATTGCAGCTGCCAAATTTGTTCGTTAAAAGACGCGCGCGACTTGCAGCGTTATTGGCAACCAAAACGACTTTCTTCTTCATTTTCTTTCATTTCCCCCGCTTCTCTTCCACACTCGCTACAATGCAGCCAACAGACATCGTAGTTTGCTGAGCGAACGCCACAATTTCATTTTCGTTTTCTTTTCAAGCCACATTTTCATTGTAGAGCCTTTTTTATTATCACGCTAAGTATGTCTGTAGGTGGAATAGTTTTACATACAAGTGTGTGTAGTTTTTCGTTCATATGCCATGTGTGTGTGTGTTCCTTGTTTGCCCGCCCAACGCCAACAATCTTGCCTGGCATAATAATGTTTTCTTCGTTTGCTTCGCCGACGCTCTGCATGATACATATTGCTTCCTTTGCGGTATCTCTTCACTTATCACTTGTCCCCAATAGAGATTCTCCAATTTCGTTATGCATTTTGCGCCAGTATTTTTTCAATGTCTGCTTTCTTTATTGCTTCAGCGTGTCTTTACATCTGCTTTGCATACATTTTACCACTTCAGCCTTGAGTATTAAACGGCATGTCCTTGAAGGTGATGCTAAAAGCTTTTTGAATGGGTGAGTCGTTGATTTTGGATTGGGCAAAATTTTAAGAAAAAAATTAGTAGCTTTGCTCAAATTTTTCTAAAAACAATAACTACTACTTTGTAAATCTGCTTTTACAATTTTTATCTTGTGTTTTGAGGCTAATTTTCTGTTACATATTCACAATTTCCGTAAAAAGCTTTTTTAAAACTCTCGAATTTGCAGCGGTGTAAAGGACAAAGTCTCGTTTGGATCACAGCTTTTAAATCTCGGTGAGTGCTCCTCAATGATTTTTTTATTAGTAAAGGTTTGAATCACTGTCCTCCAAAAAGAGCTTTTAATTGTTCCGCTTAACTGTTTAGAAAGCTCAACAGGCGCACATTGAAGACGCCAGCACAGTTTAAGATTAAGCAATACAGTAATTTTCGAGTCTTCATAATTATTTAAAAATTCAATAAACTTTTTTAGAAATAAGCGCGTTTTTATTTGAAGTCCAAAAAAGTTCACTTTCGATGAAATTTATTTCTGATCAAAGCTTCAAAAGTTCTAGGGAGCACAAAAGTTCATGTGTAGCTTTTTAAACATTTCTATAGATCTTATACAGACCCGTACGGTGTAAAACTTCCTCTTTATCGTCACTTGCGTTTACACATAAAGCTCTGGTGTGCATTGCCTCGATCATGTCCCTAGCGTTTAAAGATTTCCATACGCCTCCACATAAAATACATAGAAATCTTTCAAAAGTTTCTCGCCCGGGAAATTTACTGGTAAATGTTTACCAGTAATGCTTAAAACAACGTCTGATCGTCACTGATGTATACTAACACTGGATAAAAGCTCTCCCTACTCATTTCTGATATAAAGCAATGATAAATAGGTACAGATTTTACCCTGCGCACGTGTATGTAAAAGCTACATGGAGCTTAAAAGGCTTTGCAAGTGGGCTATGTTCTAACAGTAACAGTGACGATCAGAGGAGAAAGCTTTTGCTCTGTGCGCATCCATATAAAGCACTAAAACTTATCCCGCTTAAAGCTGTATTAATATTTTATGGATTTAAAGGGATACAAAATAAAAGTTCTTTATGGTCTGTTATAAAATTTGAAGGCAGCTTACACAGCCACTTTATGTACATGAAAAAATTATCACATCGTTTACCTTTGCAGCA
The DNA here is from genome assembly GCA_029783565.1 of Rhagoletis cerasi. Classification (NCBI taxonomy): domain Eukaryota; kingdom Metazoa; phylum Arthropoda; class Insecta; order Diptera; family Tephritidae; genus Rhagoletis; species Rhagoletis cerasi. Next base: position 13,787 of record JAPVRG010046802.1, read on the forward strand.
TATTTCTAGGCACTTTAACATTGACAGCGGCAAAGCTTGTCTCACTACACAATTTATTTGGCGGTGCTCGTTTTTATACTTCCGGCTACCTAGGGGATGGGTTTCTCTTCTCTACTCTTTTTCCCTCTTACATCTCTTTAGTGTTCATTCTTTTATATTTCGTATTCCTTGCTCATTTCATTATTTGCTATATTTTCCTCCCACTCCTTCCCTGTCGCCAAACCAAGTACGTGACTCGCATGTCAATAGCGGAGGCGTAGACGAATGAATATACCGCGACATATGAGATGCTTTGAAGGTACATATCCATGCATGATGGCGTGTTCGCATTTGTTATGCTGTGCAGCAGTAGCGGCAGTAGCACATCAAATAGCGACTATGTAATTTAGCAACTTTTCTAAGCATACTTTAAGGGTAATTTCGAAAATCATTAAGAAACCACTTAATGCAAATTGTGAGTTCATTCATAAAAAAAAGCGCTGAGCGGCATGGCAAATTTGCATATATAAAGCTTGACGGATGAGCGTGCATTTTTTAAGCTTAACGTCTGTGACCCTGAATGTAGGCTAACTAGTATGCAAATTGTATGACGGTTAATATGCGACTATTTAATTTGGTAGATTTTGCATAAAGTGCGGATATTTAAGTTGCAACAATGAGATATGCATGTCATATGCTGAGGGGGTGGAAGTAGAGGCGGGGTTTACTCAATGCTTGCGGTTAGCTGTTTTGCATATTTAAAGGCGCTTGATGAGTGTGTGCTAGTGAAAAATGAAGTAAAACAGCTGGAGGTTTTTTACGAGTTTTTATATTCAGTGATTTTGGCATATTTTTAGGAGAATCATGAATGGTTTACGAGGTGACTGAGTGGCGCATTTTTTTGAGGTTTTTATTGCAGAAAAAATTGAAACAAGCCAAAGTATTTTCGATTTTTGTTTCTCTAATAGAATTATTGAAATTTGATCCTTAGTTAAACATTTCTTGTTAAATTTTTCCAAATAATTTCCAACAACAACTTTTTTTCAAGCGATGATAAGCAGAATGTTTGACTTAAAACAAAAAGCTGGAGAATAAATGAAATTCCAAAAAGTGTATAAAACTGATATGTGTCTTCATATTGCTTTCAACAACACTTATTTTCAAATAATCAATATAAAAACCTCCGAGCGTATTTCTGGCATGAAAAAGCTTCTCATAAAAATCAGCTGCCGTACGAAGTCGACGTAAAACTGTAACAATATCAAGGCGCCCACCACAAATTAGAGGAGAAGCTCGGCCAAACACATAGGAAAGAGTATCAATTGCCAATTGATTTTTTTATGGTTAAATTACGCCTCATCATTTATACTGTACCTTAGAAACACGGCTGGCAAAAATATGCACAAACAAAAAAATTGATTTTAGGCGCTATAAAAGCTCGATAAATTTACAAAATATGCTGAAGGCCAGACTTGTCAGCAAAATAGCGGGATTTCTTTGAAAGGCAATTAAAAAAAAGTACATATACAAGTACATTATAGCAAAGCCAACCTCCCAACTTAAGCGTGATGCCATACGAACACAGACTTATCTATTTATTCTATAAATACATATGTATGTATGTATGCGCATTAGGGTGGTCCTTAAAACGAAATTTTAAGTCTCACCCCCTCAATCGGTAATACCACGGTTAAAGATATCACATATAAATTTTAGTCCCGATCGGAGACGGTTAAGGCGTGTCGCACAGGGGCCAAAGTTCAGATTCCACTATGGAGACTCAACATACAGGAATTTGAACTTTGACTCCTGTTCGACACGCCTTAACCGACTCCAATCGAGACCAAAATTTAAATGTGATATCTTGGACGTTAGTAGTATCGATTTTGGGAATTAGATGAAAAAATAATTAATTTAAATTTTTTGAGTCTCCATAGAGAAATGTGAATCTGAACTTTGACTCGTGCGACACGCCTAAACGGTCTCCGATCAGGACAAAAATTTATGTGTGATATCTTTGACTATATTAGCATCGATGTAGGGGTTGAGGTTTAGGAAATCGATGTAAAAATGGGCTTCATACATTTAAGGACCACCCTAATGTACATACATTGGGTTTTGTATGTAAATATACTAATTAAAGGGATATGCGATTTCATTGGTAGTGGCTGTAAATAAAAATTTAACATCATAAAATAGATGATATAAAAAAAATGAAAAAATTAACAAAACAAATATTTTTTAAAATTTTAATACGAAAAAATAAACCTTTGTTAAAATTCTTTTTTGCCAAGCCAGCTTTAAGATTTTCAGCAGAAAAATTTAAAAATTTAAATTAAGAAAATTAAGAGCCGATTACATAATAAAATTAAAGAATGCTTTACTTTGCCGATCGATTTCATAAAGCCACTTTAAAGATAGGGGTGCCTTTAATAGACACAGAACATTTAAATGGCACTTTAATAAAAAGGAAACTTTTGCAAAAGGAACTTTAATGTTTCATGAAATCGGCCCTAAATAATTTAAACATTTTTTTTTATTAGTTGAAAA